>PVHX01000003.1:423577-444464 GCA_004024805.1 Geosciurus inauris
AAAAAAAAAAAAAAAAAAGACATGCCAGTAGATGCAAAGAAAAATCTAGCCAGTTTTCCAGGCAATGATCCTAGCAGGCCAGTTCTATTTAATGGAAATGGATGAAGCCAGTGTTTTTCTGTGTCTCACCAACATTGAAAGTCAATGCAATAGTTTGTATATTTCATGAATTGTGGACAAGAATGGAAAGACAGAACCGTTGTTTAGGCAGCTAAAAACTCGACAAATACCCCGATTTTAGAATTGATGTGTTCTGACCTCCTCATTGGGTCTCAGAAATAGGATCCAAGTATAATTACCGTGCATGGAACATCTCTCAATCTCTAGGGTTAAAAAGATTAGAGGAGAAGAGGAATGGCATTAACAAAATACTTTTATTTTCACTGGGTCCCAAGCAATTTACCCTATAATTTAGAAAGATCACAATAGGCCTCATGTTAAATAATACTTCTAAAATAGTGAGAGTCTTGCAGAGCAATTTGCACTTATTAAAATTCAGTGTTGGAAGCAGCAGGTGGCAGGCAGTTCCACGGAACAAAAAATTTGCAGTGTCCTTCTACGGTTGAGGCGAAGCAATTCACGTCACGAGATACCGGGTCTTACTCCTTATTGTAAGTGATCATGTGTAACAGTTCTATTTTTATATGAATAGATATTCAAGGGACTTGAACTGAATTATTGCAAGCGCTTTCTAAAATACACATTTTCCTAGCCTGTGGTTGAAGGAGAATACATGCATTTCACTGAGTATTTTCCCATTGAAAAGCAATACATTTCATGGCAAAATGCTGTTACTTTATTTTTTCCAGAGGGAAGTGAAATTTTGAATATCTGTAAAATTATACATATATAGCATAAAGCAAAAGAAATTGTTTGAGGGCAAAAGACCCAGAACATTGATATTACCCATCCTTTAATCCGCTGCCGTCTAAGGAAAGGTAAATGCGTGGGGGATTCCACATCATGGTACTCTAATCCCTCTCTCTCCCTCACCAAAAAAAAAAAAAGATAAGTGGAAACACTATTTAGACTTCCTGGGATGGTTTAGAATCTATTCTTTACAAAGCATAGTGGAGGAGTGAGACAAAAATTTAGATTTATCCTGTTCTCATGAACATAAATAGTTGTGTTTTTTTTTTAAAGGATGTGGGGCTTAACTGTTTACTTCATGGTTAAAGTCAGGGCAGTTCTTGTTTAAAACATTGTATGTAAGAAATTTTGCCAGGTACGGTGACGCACACCTGTAATCCCAGTGGCTCAACAAGCTGAGGCAGGAGGATATTGAATTCAAAGCCAGCCTCAGCAATGGCGAGGCGCTAAGCAACTCAGTGAAACCCTGTCTCTAAATAAAATACAAAATAGGGCTGGGGATGTGGCTCAGTGGTCGAGTGCCCCTGAGTTCAATCTCTGGTACCCCCCCCCCCATTTTTTTATTATACCTTAAAGAGTGGGAATAAAATAGAAATTATAGCTCTTATTTTGACCTCTTCTTTGATATATGATGAATATAGTAGATCTCCCTCACAAGAAGTTCAAAATGCTGCTGTTGAGGATGAATGGACCTGGATTCAATCCCTGTTGGGTCTTTTAAAGTTTGTAGGATGTCCTTGTGTTCTTTGTTCCTTCCAAACCTCACTTTCCCCCAAGGCAAAGGTAAATCTAAAATCTTTCTCAAAGCATTGCCATAAGGACTAAGTAAGATTTTGCAATTCAGGTCCATCATCAACACAGGAAATTATAGAAAATTTTTAATATTTTGGTAATATAATATAATATTAGGAGAATCACCTCTGCTAGAGAGGAGAATCTCTTATAACAGTAGTTTTTTTTAACATGATTTATTTATAACAGTTGTGCATAAGGATCAAAGTGTCTAGACAAAAGAGCAGCCATCCAATAACAACTATATATAACACCACCAACAAAATAGCACTCAGGTTGATATACCATATAACTTTAAAATCATTGGACAGGCTGGGGATTTAGATCAGTGGTAGAACACTTCCAACATGGGCAAGGCCCTGAGATTCATCCCAGCACTGACAATAAATAAATTTTAAAATGTATATTTTATTTATTTATTTATACTTATTTCAATATAAATATAAATTTATATTTAAATAAATTTAAATTTATATTTAAATAAATATGATAATAAATTAATAAATATAATATATTAAATTATATAATAATCATATTAAATATAAATATAATAAATATAATAATAAATAATAAATAAATAAATTCAAAAATGTTTATTTATTTATTTATACTTATTTCAATATAAATATAAATTTATATTTAAATAAATTTAAATTTATATTTAAATAAAATTAATATATTAAATTAATATATATTTATATTTATAAATAATATATATTTAATATATTTAAAATATATATAAATAATATATATTTATATTTAAATTTATATTTAAATAAATAAATTTACATAAATATAAATTTATAGTTAAATAATATTTAAATAATTAAATAAATTTATATTTATTTATATTTACATAAATATAAATTTATGTAAATATAAATTTCTATTTATTAATATTTATATAAATATATTTATTGTGTTTTATTTATATTTATTTATTATTATTTATATAATAATAAATGAAATAATGTATGCATTTAATAAATCCCTATTTGTTAATCTTTCTTTTAAATTGTTTAGAGGATAGTGTCACTAGACGTTTCTTCACCACGTGGTAATATATAAGAATAATTAGTCGATGGTCATAATTTCCTGCAGGAGACAAGTGGATCAAGGTTTTATGAAGCCTGAAATTTTTACTGGTTTTGGTGCCCACCTTATTTGGGGTCCACTGCCTGGGCATGTGAGAGGAGCCTAATCGTTTCATTAGACAGCGTGAGGCAGAGGACAGACACTGGGTTGTCTTCCTTTCCTTCTCTTTGGTACCACAAAAGCAGAGGAAAAGCAACCAGGAAGGTGTGTTAATCACCTTTTTGTCATTGTGAACAAAACATCTGATAAGAACAACTCAGAGAAAAGAAGGCTTTGTGCCAAAAAAACCCCCACAAAAGCCTTCTTTTCTCTGAGTTGTTCTTATCAGATGTTTTGTTCACATTTATACTTTTGTCTAAAATCAAATAAGCATATACATGAGTATCTATATCTGGAAAATCAGTATTTATTTATTTATTTTTTACTTATCCTGCAATACTACACCAGTTTTGTCACTTTATTTTGGCTATAAAGAGTAAAATCAGAAGATAAGTTCTACTGTGCTCTTTATCATTTTCATTTTATAGTTCTTATTTTCATTTGAATATACATTTTTGTACCACTTAACAATTGCCAAAAGAAAATCTGCTGAGATTTTGATTGAATATTTGATATCTAAAGACACATGGAGTGACAACTGACCTCTTAAAAATATTGAGTTTTCTGATCCATGAACATGGTATATTTCTTTATTTTTAAGGTTTTATCATTTTTTTTCCTGCGATTCTTTGTAGCTTTCAGGATATAGACCTTATTTCTCATACTCCCCAGTACTTAATGATTAACAAAATGAGAAGATGCCAAAAAAAGATTCTGAGAAGGAGCAGCCAGAGCGATAGAAGGAAAGCTATAAGCTAACTAAAGGCAGCGCTTAAAGGAGAAGTCATTGAGTTGCTTCTGTTATATCAAACAAAGTGAGGACTCAGAGTTGACTGTTGAACTTTTCAATGTATAACAACAGTACTGTCTATAACACAAGGTCCTTACATGGGACCACAGGGACAAGAGACCAATCAGACTGCATTTGAGAAAGGATTAAATTGGAGTCAGTAAGCATCGACAGCTCCCCTGGCTCATGGAATTTCATTATAGTGAGAAGCAGGACATTGGAGCAGTAGCTGGAAGGAAATGTGAGATCAGAAGGATTGTTTATCTTTAATGTGGGCAAAATAGCCACTAATCTCTGTGGCATTAGAATACAGAAGAGAGAGAGCTGAGGATTCTAAAGACAGAGGGCTGAGTGGCTGGAACAGCCAAACTGGATTTCCTTGCACGTGTAAGAGAGGGCAGTGTGGGGTGAGCACATGCTGGTCTTACCTGGAGGAGGGAGCACATTCATTCACCTAGGCAGCAAGATCAAAGGTAGAGCCTGCACTCAGGGGCTGGCATGTGGCTAGATGCAGCAGTAGGAGCTTAATGAAAGTGTTTTTTATTCCAGTTGCTTTCTTAGTAAAGTAAGGAGCAAAGCAGCCAGTTGTCTTTGAATTTGGGATGGAGTGTTGGAGGTTCGAATAAAGGGCTCTCTTTTCAATTGAGTAAATCGCTTTTCATGGAGAAACCCACTACATGGTGATGGTTTTCCTCATCTCTCCACAGAATGATTCGCACTAACATTTTAAAAAATATTTTTATTTTTATATCTAAAGAGTGAGAGATACCTTCAAGTAAAAATGTAGAGATTCAATTCAGACAGATATCATTCCTATGAAGTCGTCCATCCAGTTTGGCTATCCATCAGTTGTAGGGAAAAACAGTACAGCCCATTTTGAGTTTACATCATACAAAGAAATGCCATCTCCTCCCTGAAGCCTTTGGTGGTGGTGGTGAGTCATCGTGGAAAGTGATGTATGAGATGGATAGATGTACTAAAGAGCGTAATCCATAGGAATCCCTAGGCTAGAGACGTGAAATGTAGTCATAGAAACCTTCTTACTCCTCAGATAAAAACGAACTGTGCCCAAAAAGACATCTTTTAACTTACCTGCATTTGATTTGTGGATTTTATTCCCCAGAGTGCACTCACTGTGGAATGCTAAGTGTGGCTTTCCCCCACAACATGAAAATCAATCCAAGCTGGTCTCTCCTCATGCTGTAGCCATACTTGCATGTATTAGTATGTGCCTTTTATGTTGTTTAGCTTTTCTTTTCCAAGCAGTCAGTCCCTTTAAAACCAGCAATGCCCACACATATTATAAAGTTTAGTTGGGGGGTTCCATGTGAAACGCAAAGAGCATTCTTTTTTTTTTTTTTTTTATATGCAGAGTTTTTATACAAACACATATACACTTATCCTGCTCCTGGGAGATTATCAGCATATTGCTTGTGAGAGCAACATTGCTCTTTAGAGGGCTTTGCTTGACGGCACTTTATGTACTTTCACGTATTTAAGAAGTCTTCTATTTTAAAAATATGATTTATAAAGGTTGTGGGATAGTGCATATGATCCTTTGATTGTATTTCCCTTTTTTCTTCATTCTAACTAGCCCTGGGAGCTACTGGCATGCTTCAGAAAGCTTGCATTTGAATACAGTCTAAATCAGGGCAGACCCTTGACCAGCTTAATCTTTGCTTGCAGATGATAATGCAGTGAAACCAGAGGAAGAAAAAAAGAATGACTTCCTTTCCTGTTGGAAACCTAATAAGTAGTTAGTCTGACCCAGTTTTCAATAAGAGAGATTTTCTGATGACCCAACAGGAGTGACTGTCTCTACTCAAAGAAAGAGGAGGGTGAATTTAATCTTTCATGCCCCTGGAATGGCAGCGGCTCTCTGCTCCCTCTGATTCTGTGAAGGATGAGGAAGACAGAGCTGCCTCTCCATGTGGGGAGAATTTTCCTTTTGAATATTCCAAACGGGAGCGTCGCACATGTGCCTCAAGAACTAATTGTCTAGGTTCCGTCAGGAATGCAGCAGGAGGGGAGCGTATTTCATGCTTAAGACCAGACAGGAGCCACGCAATACTCTGTGGATAAAAGGCTCGCAGTCCCAGCTGGGAAAAAGAGTCCCATTATCTCCCAGCTGCATAGCCATTCCATACGGCTTGGTTCTGCCTGGGTGCACAGCATGCCTGGCTGAGGGCTTGCAACAGAGTTCTGCAGAAAAATTGTAAAGATCCCGAGACATTTCCCTGGGAAGATCTGTAAGTACTAAATTGTGCTGTCTGCTGCAATGAGAATATTGCCGGGCAAGCTGCAGGTTTTCTTCCTTTCGATGTCTTTGTATTAGCATAACAGGTAAAAAAAGCTGGGGTTGGGGAGAAGTGCCTGCTTTATTGATGTTGTGTTTCTATGATGCTGATGCTTAACATGCATTTATTCCTTGTGAGAGAAAAAAAAAATGTATTGACTCTGTATTCAGGGGAGTTTAGGATCAAACCAGGGAAAAGAGACTACAGGTATAACGTTGTGTTTCAATAGCCTTTGCTGCAGTAAAACTAATAGGCAAGTCGAGATGACAGTGCTAATTCTGGTACTTTCAGATGGCTACACACCCTTTCTGTAACGGCAGATGGGAAAATGTGATTGCTAATTTTTTTCTTCCCCCCATGGAAGGGTTGAGAGGGGTGGGGTTTGTGGTGTCCATGAATGATTTAAAGGAATGGCTATGAAAGTTTCCTGGGGGAGGGTATTGGGAAAGGCAGAGAAACAAGCCTGGACGTCAGACAGGCTCCCCAAATTTTGCCTGGCATTTTTCTTTGTACCCAGCATCTACTTTCTAGAATCCCCCTTTGCCATTGGCACTGGTCAGACTTGTCAGCATGAGGGTCTCATAATACTTTATGAAAAGTTTCTGAAGTTGATGACTTGGGAAGAAAACTTTGAAGAGTTCTGAGATTAGCCACATACGTGTAACCCATTATGTTAATGTGATGCTTATACATGGAGGGTTTGGGGGGAGATTGGAATTTATAGTTCTTGCTGCTCCACCTGAATACGACTTAGGTTTCAATAATCAACACCCTGACTGTGTCCTCTGAAAAACATTCATTGAATATTTAAATAGAACTTATTTTGAGGTGGGGAGGTGGGGGAGCAGGAAGAACAGTAGAATTACACAGAATCAATTTGTAAAATGAGGTATTCATAATCTAATTCTACAGGGACAATGTATTTCAAAGATATCTGTAAAAGAAAGAGCCATATGTTGAATATTGAATGGCTTGATTTGAACAATTTTCTTTCCTCTGCTGGATTTGTTTATCATCTTTAAAAAAATGGTTGTTGTTAAAGATTTCATCAATTTACATTCACTGTAGTAATCAAAGAAAGTATGTAAGCCTGCTCTCTTCTGCCCCAACCCCGCGTCTCTCACACACACATACACGCACACATGTGTACATATGTATGTTTTCACAAAACAAACATATACCCACAAAAATATGGGCTGGCATAATCTGTACAGCAAACAGAAATACAGAGTCATTGTAGTTTTGCCACAATGGGCTGGTTCAGTGGTTTTTTTTTTCTTTTACTTATTTACTTAGCAATCATCATGAGTGTGCCACCCAAAGACTTCAAATCTAGAAACTTTTACATAAGGCTTCGTATGTTACATAAAGGGACAACTTCATACATTAGCAGAAAATGAAAAAGCAAAAATCCATTATTTAGGAACTATTGCTTTGCTTTTATTTCCTTTGAACATATCTAGTGAAATCCCAGAACATATATTTAGAATTTCTATGTAACTTTCCTTAAATGAAAACAAATTCACTTGGTCCTTTAGAAAAATAATGGCATCGTTAGTCTGAGCTTGGACAATTATGTTACGAAAAGAATGTGAGGTATAAGTTGGTTGTATAGTTATGGTCTTCAATAAATGAAAATGTTCAGTAGAAAAAAGTAAACTTGTAACCTTTCCAATTTTTATAGGAGGATGGTAATATTTGCTTATTTATTTATATTAATGGCATATCAATTAGAATGCAGTAGCATAACTTACACTTTAAAAGTAACTCAAGCTCAAATAAAAGTTCAAAAAAGAAATTCCATCACCCTAAATACTGGACACTACCATCATGCCTAAATTCAGATAATAAGATAAGATGGAGGGAAAGAGGAAAAATGGGGGCACTTTTGCAAAAATTGTTTTCTATAATAATGTAACTTTTTTTATGAATGAGAAGTATTTAGAGAACATGCTGGTATAATCAATGTTAGGCAAATATTCTTTCATAAGAATGTTATCTCTTTCCTACATTTTAAAGCCTATAGTATTTAATTTTAGATATGAATTAGACTAAAAAATATCTGAAATAAAACTCAGAACTTGCTAAATTTCAGCTATGTTTCTTTTCAAAGAAGATATTAATTCCAGAAAAATAACTCTATGGTTATGAGGAAAATTATGAAAATATTAACAATTTAGTCATTTTTTAAGATCTGAATTGAGGTGTTGAACAATCTTATAAGTCCTTTCTATAACAGTATAATAAATTAGCCCATGTTTTTTATCACTATCAAGCCTATCCATACCTTCTGAACTCAAATTCCATTAACAGGTTTTCCATTACTAAGCCTTATGCTAATCATGATACTATACTGAACTTTATAGGATTTCTCTTAATTCCCACAGACTGACTTAAACTTTGAACAAAATCATCTTTACCAACAAACAGTCACCCAGCAATTGACCATTACCTTCTTGGGTGCAGAATTTCAGTTAGGTAAGTAGTACTCTGCCACTAAAGAGACAGTCACAGGTGCCTGAACATTTCTTTCTTTTTTAGCTTTGTGCACAGTCTATTCTGTGTTTGAATTCTTCTATTGGTTATCTTTTTAGAATCAACTTTTCCTTCCAGAAATATTTCAGTATTTGCAAGCATTGCTGGGGACCCTTACCACATTGAAAGTTGTGCAGAAATTTTAGGTACATGCGAAATTTCCATCCTTGAATGTGACTTATATTTTTTCCTTGATATTCACGTGATTCTTTGCTTTCATTTCATGTCATGATGTGTCCCAGTGTTGTTAAGTTTTCATCAACAATTTCTTGATGTTTATCCCTTTGACTTAAGGTTCTTTTATTTCTAGACTTTTTTGCTTTGTACTATTTATTTGATCATCCTGTCCCAGTTTATGGGCTAACAATTACATTGCCTGTTTCTGTGCTTTAGGATCACCAATTATGGACATGTTGGACCTCATTTGCTTGTCTTGCACATCTGTCATATTATCCAAACTCATTTTCACTTTTATAATTTTCCAGTTCATTATTTCCTGTCAATCACAACCCTAGCAATGAATGATTTTCTAGTAGTTAATAATGTATTGACTGTACAATGTTTATTTTCTGCAATGTTTATCATCTCTGTGATGTTTATTTTCCTCTATAGTTTTTATTGTTTTCCTCTTATCTCCCTACATTTTATTTTGTTTACTAAAATTTCTGTTTTAAAATAGATGCAGAGAGATTATGCTTTAAAGATATTAAATCTAAGTAAGCTGGGCATGGGTAGCTATACAACTGTAATCCCAGTGGCTCAGGAGGCTGAGGCAGGAGCATCTAAAGTTCAGGGAAAGACTTAGCAATTTAGCAAGATCCTCAGTAATGTGGCAAGACCCTGTTCTAAAATAAAAACCAAAAAGGACTGGGGATGTAGTTCAGTGGTGTAGTGCCCCAGGGTTCAATCCCCAGTACCAAAAAAAAAAAAAGAGAAAAGAAAAACTCAAGAAATCTATGGTTATGTAAGAGTAGTTATCTAAGCACTTTCTCAAAATCATAACTGTTCTTTTGAGATTTATGGTTTTCAGGTATTACATTTTTCTTCAAAGTATATGCATCAGAGATGGATAGATGGATATGTAGTGGATTTTTTAGGGCAGTGGAACTATTCTCTATGTTATTGTAGTAGTAGATACATGTCATTGTACATTTTTCCAAATGCATTGAATGTAAAAACCTAGGGTAAACCCTAATGGAACCTATGAACTTTGGGTGATCGTAACATATCAATGTACGATTATCAAACAAAGCAAGTTTGGCTTAGGGTATTAATGGTAGGAGAGGCCACATAAGAGTTGGGGTAGGAGACATAAGGTAATTCTAGTTTTTTGCTCAATTTGGATGTGAATCTAAAAGTGTTCCAAAATAAATAAAGTCTATTAAATAGTAGGAAAGAAAAGGATTCACGTGTTTTCTGATAGTTCATTTAAATATTATTTTGGAATGAAGTTAACTGTGGGAGAACCATGAAGTTATGAGTTTGTGGTGGAGATATTCAGGTAGGGTATCTGGAGTCTTAATCCAAGTTTGCTATCCAAAATGTTGGAATTGTCAAATTGGCCATCTCCTCTGTTTGAAGGACACTCTCATAGTTGCTTTTGAGTGAATGGCATAATATTAAAGCAGGAGTCTAAGTGTTCTACATTTCTAGACATACTGTGTTAGACTTCTTGTCACTGTGCTCCAAATACCTGACCTGAACTTAGAGGAAGAAAAGACTGTTTTGAGCACAGCATTTCAGAGGTTCAATACATGGTTGACCAACTCCCTCACTCTGAGCCTGAGATGAGGCAAACATCATGATGGAAGGGCATGGCAGAGGAAAGTTGTTTACTTCCTGGTAGCCCAGAAACAAAGGGAGAGACAGACAGACAGACACTCTGAGAGAAGGTCACATGCCCAGTGACCCACCTCCTCCAGCCATGACCTCCTACAGTTGCCACTGAGTTGGTCCTTTTGCATTATCAATTCAGCAAATGGATTAATCCACTGATTAGGTTACAGCTCTTATAACCTAATCATCTCGCCTCTGAGCATTGCTCTGTTGTCTATCTCATAAGTTTATTAGGAGATACCTCATTTCCAAAGCATAACTCATACACTTCCTTCTTTTAATATCATCTCCCGTCACCCTCTCAGGTAGCAGGTTTCTGAACTATCCATATTGTCTTAAAATTAAGAGGAAGAGAAAGAAGTTGTTAGGTTTTCTCTGATGCCTCCCCAAGATCCATGATTTTTAACATTTAGAGAGAATGCATGTGTCAGAGTCTGTGTTTGGGGGTTATGTACATGAGAGTTATCATTGAAGACAGATGGTTTTTTGCTTTGTTTTGGTTTTATATCCTGACTGCTACCACCATTTAACTTTTTCTTTCTCTTTGTTGTTTCTGTACAATGAGAAATGAATAAAAAGTGCTTTATTTAATGAGCTCTAGGTAGAAATCTTTCAGTTTAGAGGAATTCATTAAATGAAAGTTCTGTTCTAAAATTATTATTTTTATTCTCATTGACAAAAGCAGTTCTAGTTATAATTGAGTACACATGCACCATACATGTATTCTAGAGTATTAGATATTTGTTATGGTATAGGCAGGACATAGGCCATATTAGAGGAAAGACCCTGGTCCTCCATTTGGATAGCATCTCCTACTAGTCTATATTATAATGCCTTTGGCCTACTTAACTGTCTTATAATAAATCCTAAAGTAATTTGCATTTGTATTATCATAATATGAATCAAAATTTTGCTGACATTTGGCTTTTTTTGAGTAGACTTGAGTATAAAACTTATACAGAAGAGGTTTCCAATTAAATGAGTAAATGAATTAATGAAATAACATAGATATTGCAATCCTTAAAAGAAGCACTAAAATAATTAGTTTTTTATCTTATGAAGTAGAAAACTGAATATCCTACTGGTAAAAACAAATTTTGTTCGCTGAGTTGGAGGAGAAAGAGGAGAAGTTTCTGGAACCCAGCTGCTTGAGCTCAGATGTCACTGTGGTATCCACTCTTCCCTATGTCTACACAGAATAGCTTTGTCCTCTCTCTGCCTCCGTTTCCCATATATAATAGGATAACAACAGAATTGGCATCATTGTGTATTAAATAGGCTAATATGGAAAAAATCTGGGAGGAAATGCTGGCAATTAATAAGCACCCTGTGTGTTCACTGTTTAATTATTATTAGTGTTATAATATTTGACTATGAGCTTTGGGATCCATTGGGTAAAAATAATATAAAACAATGAAAAGAACAAAATTATAATCATCATCTAATCAATTGTATTGGATCTTTAGTAAAGAATTAAATTTGGAGCATAAATTATAATTGGACATGAAAATATAATTCAGGGAACATTGTAGAAAGATTTATAGAGAGCTGGGAGCAGTGGTACACGCCTGTAATCCTAGCACTTAGGGAGGCTGAGACGAGGATCGCGAGTTCAAAGCCAACCTCAGGAAGGGTGAGACACTAACAACTCAGAGCCTCTGTCTCTACATAAAACACAAAATAGGGCTGGGGATGTGGCTCAGTGGTCGAGTGCCCCTGAGTTCAATCCCTGTATCCCCCCAAAAAATGGACTTAGAGATGCTGGTCTTTGGATCCATATAGTTTAAAAATAGAAATGATATTTCTGTATACAGGAAGCAATTGGACCTGATCAAGAAAGAAAGTTTATTCAGTTTTCTGATTATAAAAGCAATGTACACAGAAACTTAAGAAAAAATAAGCCATAATTCCTTTTGTCAGAGAAAACCATTACAGCATGCTTCCACATTCCTGTTCTGTTTTTATATTTTATTTTTTTAAATTAAAATATTCATGTCTCCAAGTAATATATGCATCCGGAAACAAGAACAATAAAATATGAAGTTACAGGAAATATACAAAAGTAAAGCATGAACATCTTCCCATCAATGCCAAGTCTCACTTGCCTTATTTTATTACAATATTTCCCTTGTGGTCACAGTTATAAATTTAAATAATCTATTTTGACTTTTATTGTAGGATGTATACATTTAGCTGCATTTCTGTTGACTTCAGCTTTCAAAGATAGGCTTTTTTTCATATTTTCATTATTTTTCACACTTTTTGAATAGAGTTTCAATGGCTACTTAAGTTTTTGAACTTTGTGGCAATAGTGCAAATCTCATGTAATGCTTTTGTGGAAGTAATACATTTTAAATATTCAGGTCAGTAACAACTTTTATAATTGCCAATTTCCATCACTCAGAATTACCCAAAGCTAAATGTTATCGGATGTTAACATTTCTCTTATTCATAAAAATAAATAACAATACTGGTTTAACAAGGACCTGCTTTGTAGCTTTCTCTAGTTTGTTCTTCTCTCTTCATTATCATGAATTGTATGCATTTATTTGATTTCTTTTTATGTGTATCTGCATAAAATATTGTTTTTAACTTATAAAAAGGTATCATATGGAAAATAATCTGCTAAGTTCTTTTGTTATGTATTTATAAAAATACATAGAGATCTTGGTTATGTTGTTTTGCAATCTGAATTTTATACTTTAATTAGTTTTTTGACACATTTATTTATTATATCGTATTGCAATGTTCCATTTACACCTTATATCGAGAACCTGGATGCAAATTTAATTTCTATATGGAATATCAAGACTATACTGTGTCCACAATTTCATATTTATTATAGATTGTCTCAGCATTTGCCTTTTAAAAGGTGCTTAATTCGTTCACATCTGTTATGATTACTGAAAGAGTTAGACACACTTCTTATCCCTTATACTTCACTTTTTAAAATTTTACTCTCTTTTATTAGATCTATTCAATACTTTCATTCAGTTTTTTCCAGTTTTACTACTTTAAAAATTATATACCCTCTTCACTATAATTTTTTGAACATGGATATGTTAACATATGTCACACTTTTTGTTTTCTAATAAAGACCAAAGATAATAGATCTCTCCTTCTCATGAACAAGATGATGATTTATTGAAAATTCTTCTTGGATTTTTCTCCCAAGGTTCATGTTTCAACCATATATTTTTAAACTGCTCCAAACATTATCACCAAAGTTTGATAATTTTATGACATATTTTCCTGAGTTCTTGGTTCACTTTGGTACATCTTTCCTTTGGTACATCTCGTGAATTCATTCCTTGTGTATTGAATAAGTTATCCTAGTAATAGTGTTAAAGTTCCCGTACAACTTATGCATTGAAATTTATTTTGTTCCTATGCTAAAGTACTAGTGTAGTGTTAGCCAGCTCCGTGTTGACCAAGGTTTTTCTCTGAATATGTTTGCATGTTTTGTTCCTTGATCTTCTGGGATACAATGTAACACTTGAGAGGCCTGCTTGATGGTCTTACTTTTACAGCTTATAGATCTGTCTATTCACTCTGGTAATTTTTAAGAAACTCTCTGTCTTTGATGCCTTCACATCTGTCAATGTGTATTTTTTTTTTTTTAGTTGTAGATGGACACAATGTCTTTATTTTATTGCTGTGTATATGGTGCTGAGGATCGAACCCAGGGCTTCACACATGCGAGGCAAGTGCTCTACCGCTGAGCTACAATCCCAGCCCTCAATGTGTATTTTTTGAGTTGTCTTAAATTCATCCCTTTCAGTCTTGGCAAATTTTGAATCTGTTTTTCTTTAATTCTGAAAACTTCCTCAGAAATTGTATATTTCAGCCTTGGCATCTTTTGTACCCTTTTATTTTCCCCAACAGGAATATCCATTCCATAATGTCACCTTCTGTCTTTAATTACTTCTCTATCTTTAAATATTTTCCTTTCTTTCGTATCAGTTTGTGAAATTTCCTCCCATTTTTATTTTATACTTTTCACTTTCTTTTTCAGAACATTTGAACATTTCCATTGCTGCTTTTAAATATTCTCCTGCTATTCTGTTTGTCCCTAAAAGTTCTGTAAAATTCTTTACCTCTTCAAAACACAGGATAGGTTTGTTTTGGAGTCAGATTTCAATTGTTCTGCTCTTTTCTGTTTTAAGGGACACACCCCTCCGTAATTCACTTCTGCTGGATCTCCCTCATGGTGGCTCATTCTTCCTGGATGTCTTTGGACAGGGTTCATCATTAGTGCCCATTTTCTGTGGGAGACTAGCTTTCTCTGAGTTAGGTGTTTTCTGTAGCACTACCTCCCTTTGACTTCTAGAATGGCTCTACACCATTCCCTTCCTCTGGATTACTTTCTGTGTAAGTTTTTTGGCCTCCCATTATCTTGAGAGACAGATAGAATGAATTTAGTCTTATTACCAAGCTTCGCCCAAATCCTGTGTCCTGAGGAGCTCTTTCTACCAGATAACCTGGTTCTTTGAAGACTCCACATTTCACCCAGTGTCCTTTTGTTCTTGAGTTCTTTTGGCTTTCCCACTTTCTCACGAGTGCAAGTTTCCTCTGCATTTTGGGCTGCTAAGCTTCTCTCTCTGTCACTTCCAACCTGGGATCTTAACACTCTCTAAAGGGTTTGTTAAACTTGTGCTGCATTTCCAATTATTTGCAGGTACAGATATCTTTCTGTCCTCTTGCACAGAGCCCTGCCCTTTCTTGCAATTTTCAAGTTCACTAGAGTTTTCCCCATCTGCTTTTCCTTTATTTCCTGGAAGGCATCAAGGCTTCTGTCTTGCAGGTATTTTCTTATGGCTTCATACATTTCTTTTGGTTAGCTTTTTATTGATCCCGTGGTGATCTAGATGTGAAGGCATATGATCATTCCAAAGGCTTATGTCTGAAGTTTCTTAAGAGGTTTTAAACAAAGATTTTCTCTAGAAATTAGTCCTTATATTTAAAATAATTCTCCAGCTCATCCTACTTAGTCATTTTTTTTTTGAAATATTGTTAAGCCTTTTGAATATAATCTCATGAGAAATGGTTAAAGTTGTTCAGGGTGAGTGGTACATGTCTGTGATTGCAGCTACTTGAGAGTCTGAGGCAGGAGGATCTCAAGTTTGAGGCCAGCGTAGGCAACTTAGTAAGACCCTGTGTCAAAAATAAAAAAAATAATATAATATAGCTGATTTAGATCAGTGGTAGACTGTCCAAGGTTCAATCCCCAATACTGAAGGGTGGGGTTGGGGTTAAATCCAGTTGTTTCCATCTTTCCATTAGTTCTGTAAGCATTATGTCATTATGACAACCTCTTATACTTCTTTTACTTTTTTTTTTTTTGAAGGGGGCGAGGTGTGTACTGAGAATTTAGCTCAGGGGCACTTGAACCCTGATCCACATCCCCAGCCCTATTTTGTATTTTATTTAGAGACAGGGTCTCACTGAGTTGCTTAGCACTTCGCTTTTGCTGAGGCTGGCTTTGAACTCACAATCGTCCTGCCTCAGCCTCCCGAGTCACTGGGATTATAGATATGTTCCACCGCTCCCAGCTACTTACTACACTTCTTGATTTAGTCCAAAAGCACAATTCATCTACTGAGAGAATAAGAGAGGAAACAATAATTTGGTTAGGAAAGCTGAATAATGGATATTATTAGTTTAGATATTCTTTGAGAGTTACAGCTATATTAATTTCTTATGTTAAACAATGTACAAATCCTTCAATGCAATTATTCAAACACTTTCTTAGAACAGTAGTTTCAGTGATACTATACAAGCTGAGCCTACACAGACCATTCTTCTATTTGATGATTTCTGCTGAATGTAATTGAGAATATTGCATGGAGTTTTCAAAATCCCTTCATTTTTTAATAAGACCTACTTTTGCCACAAGAAAGTAACACACAAATAAGTTACTTGGTACAGTTTCTAGTAATGTGTCACTCATAGCCAATATAGATGAGCTCTTGGAAGAATTTAAGTGTTTTATTTCGAAAGCCTTTGTCTATGATTTAACATTTCAGTTCATTTGGCTGATCTCAGTTGTGCATGTCTAAAGCGGATGTGTAAGGAAGTCTGTATGAAGCTTCCTGCAGAATCTTTGTGACTCTCAAAAGTATCCTGCATTTATTTTTACTAGAGCTCTTAGCAAAAGCCCCTTTTCATCTCTGGCTTCTATCCTTCCCATCACGACACAACAACGAAGGAAAGAGATGATCAAAATTGGGATTTGCTGCTCATTTTCTGTTGGCTGAGATCCGAGTAACTTAAAGAAAGTTTTTATAGTTTTGCTGGGATGAAAGGTGGCCATTACTCATGGGTTGACAGAAAGACAAAGATTTTTCTTAGGCCTTTAATTTTGTTAGCAAACTTCTAGACATGTACAGTTATCAATCTGTCATGCTAACAGTTATGCTAAAAATGACATTTATGCATACATACACATTTTTTTTTCCAAAAGAGTTCTCTCAGAATTAGCCCAGGGGTCTAATATCTGAATATTTTAAAAGACTGGTTTTATTGTTTGTTGGTTTGTACATAGTGTACCTCTGTGGTATATTAGCAGTATTACAAGCTCTTCTGTTCCTGTCAAGATAGAGGACACTTAGGTGGCAGAAACTTCCTCATTGCTGAGTTCTCTAGCTTCATCTTGTGTCCTGCAGATACACAGAGTGATCATACACGACAGAGATGACTTTTTTGTAGAAAAAGAGAAATTGAAGAAATTGAATGTCCAACAGAAGTTTCCACACATTTATACACACAATAACAGAGATGATTTTCTTAACATCAGTGGCTTCTTTCGCTTAATGGGTGAAAGTCATTTCTCACAAAAATCACAGAGCAACAATCAAATCAATTTGGGCCAGTATATTTTCAAGATTAGTAAACATGTTTGTTATATCCTAAAATAATGTTTTATTCAGAGTTTGGATCCCTGGATCTTATTTCTCTTTCATGACTCCCTTTACATATATGAAATTGTCTTCAATTCATTCAAACATCTTGGTGAATTTGGGTTAATAGTATAGCATCCTGACTACTGTCATGTATAACTAATTGGAATAAATTTTAAAAAATAATATAACATCCTGAATTACAAATATTGAAAATAGTTTAATTCAAGGAAATATACCAATAATAAACTGGGCACAGTGGTGCACACCTCTAATCCCAGCACTTTGGGAGGCTAAGACAGGAGGATCGCGAGTTCAAAGCCAGCGTCAGCAATGGCGAGGCACTAAGCAACTCAGTGAGACCCTGTCTCTACATAAAACAAGAAATTGGGCTGGGGATGTGGCTCAGTGGTCGAGTGCCCCCGAGTTCAATCCTCGGTTCCAAAAAAAAGAAAGAAAGAAAAGAAAATATACCAATAATAAAGCTGTAGTAAAGGTAATTTTAAATTCAGCTACATGATATTTCAAAATTCGGAAATCTGTCAATATCATTTTGAGGGATAGTTAAAATTATCATTATTGTCTTATATTGACATTTTTGAAACTTTGTTTTTGTACCTTGTGTTTGTGGAAGTTTGGGTCATATTTATTTATTAGAAATTTCTGTGTCTGAGTTGTTCCCCAGATTGTGAGTCTTTCCTGGGTTTGAACCCTGGCTGCCTGGTTCACAATACACACGTTTTTCAGTAATTTATTAATCTCACACATATCAACAGGATACTTGCCATCTTATAGATGCTATTCTGGGTACTGAGAATGTAGCCATGAATAAGATGGAGAAACCTTCTCTTGTACTTCAAAAATCTTATATGTAGCTGGGTGTGGTGGTGCATGCCTGTAATCCCAGCCCTCTGGGAGGCTGAGAGAGGAGAGTCACAAGTTCAAAGCCAGCCTCAGCAATGGCGAGACGCTAAGCAACTCAGTGAGACCCTGTCTCTACATAAAACACAAAACAAGGCTGGGGATGTGGCTTAGTGGTCAAGTACCTCTGAATTCAATCCCCAGTACCAAAAACAAACAATCTTATATGTGTTCTATTTTTCTTGTTAGTGAATTTTAATAATGTAGAATAATCATGGTTAACTCATGGTGGGTGTGGCTAGCCTTCTTTCAACATTTTTTGTTACCTAAGAAATGAGCATTATAAGCTATTAAATTATTTAATTGTGTGAGTTTTTAAAATAGAGTAATCCTGCATCGTGAGAAACACCACAAGTACTACCTAAAAAGAATCACATTTGCAGATAATAATTATCACTCTATTTTAAGAGTGATATACTACATTATAGCTTATCCAAAAGATACAGAATCTGCCTCAAAAAGAGCAGATTAATCAAAAGTAGGATTTCATATTGTATGCATCTGTGCAAAATTTTCTAATCACATGGCCCAGATCCCTTGCCTAATGATATTCAACTTCAACAAGTAAATGTGAATTCACTAAGGTGGAGAAAACTGCTCAAAGTTTGCAAACTAAGCCTGTAATCCTAGCAGCTTGGGAGGCTGAGGCAGGAGGATTGCAAATTCAAAGCCAGCCTCAGCAACAGTGAGGCACTAAGCAACTCAGTGAGACCCTGTCTCTACATAAAACACAAAATAGGGCTGAGGATGCAGCTCAGTGGTTGAGTGCTTCTGAGTTCAATCCCCAGTACCAAAAAAAAAAAAAAAAATTGCAAACTATATCAAAATTTTTATCAAAATAACATATCATGTGCATATTTAACATCATATCAAAATAACATAACATGAGCATATTTAATATCATGAGCATATTATCCTAAAGCTGAAGGACCTTCTGCCAGTTGGATATTCCCTAGTTTATTCGATCCAGTAACTTATCAGCAAGTATTTAGCTTTTCACTGTTTATGAATATTGCTACTGTGTTTATCCTTGTACCTAAATTTTTATATGTGTTTGATTATTCTTAAAAACAAATCCCTAGAAGTTTATTTTCCATGTCAAATGAAATGTATTTTTAAAGGTGTCAGTGTGTATTAAAATTGTCCTAGTATTAATTAATCACAAGTATTCAGTCAATATTTGTGGAATTAACAAATTAGTAAATAATTTCTGTCTACTATGAACCAGGCACTAATATAAAAAGGGAAATAAGCTAAGTTCTGAGCCCTGGAGTAACTTAATTTCTGGAGTATGAAATAACCATAAATATTTAAATAAATATACAACACCCTCTTGAACATTCAGACAGCTGAATGTCAATTGATCACATCCTTATAAATACTGTTATTGATTTTTAAATGCCCTCCAGTTGGACTGGCAAAATAAATGCACACATAGACTATATTTCCATATTACTCTAAATCAATGTTTTTTCCCCCATAAATAACAGTGCAAAATATTCCGCAGTGTTTGGGTCCTTTACCTCTACTCCTCTTGTTAAGGGTCAGCCCATTTATATTATGTAACATTTCTTTGAGATTTCACAATATTTCTTATTCTTGAGAAATTGATCTTATGTCAATGAGATAGTTCACAATTTTCATGTCTCAAACTTTTTTTTCACGTTTATGTATTTATCTTGTTGAATTTTTAACTGTGAAACCTTGTAAAATGTGTTGTCAGCTATGTGACTCTTGGATTCCCAGCATATACAGTGGAGTCAGGAATGCTTCACCTGATTTCCACAAACTCAGAAAGTTGCCTGAAGCTGAATGAGCTCTTTCTGAACAGACTTTCATAACTATAAGTGATATATAGTGATTGTTCTTAGCCTTTTTAAAAGTAAATCAATTTTTGACCTACCATGTCCATTAGGTCATAAAATGTCTGAATAACACTTGAATTTACTAAAGATAGGGACTGTGGTTTTCTCTTTATAGGTCTAGCACATAGCAACAGTACCTGGCATGGGGTGGGTGCTCAATAAATGCTTGCTTAATGAATTGGGTTTTAAATATAATCAGAAACATAAATTTAAATACATCTGTGCTCATTCCAAGTTTGCTCTTACAGTGTCAACTAAATCTAGTGGGTAAAAAAGAGCACAATGTTAAAATGATAATTAATGTTAAATGTGAATTTATGTCCTCTGCCCTTAGCAGCTATGTTTTTCCACTCCATAATGAAACAATCAGGAAACTTAACAAGTTATTTATTATGCCACCACAAATTGCATTTCTCACCTGTCTTTGGTGGGTGATAGATATTGTGAGCTTTTCAGGGATTTACTATAGTAGCAAACTTCAAGGGTGCAAATAGATAATATGGATAAGGTGTGTAAACATATTTGGTTTAAGAAACAAGTTATAAATTACAGAGAGATGAAGTATATGTAAGGTGCATCATATTTTCCTCTTTAATTATACAAAAAAATGTGAAATACAGAGCTTGCTTCTTCAGCACAAGAAAGAACTCATTTTGTTTTAACATGAATTTAAGCCACTATATTATGTCTCTATATGATGTTATTTTAATTTGTAAGAAAATAACAGAATGAGGTGTTGGAGTTTGTCACTTAGAGTTTGGGAAACCGACCTTTGTTTGACTTAGAGCTTAATATATGCACATTTTGTTTGGCACATTTATTAAAAATAAAAATATGGAAGCTACCAAACCAACATGTTTTATTTCTAGTTTAAAATAATAGCATTTG
>PVHX01000003.1:444564-625281 GCA_004024805.1 Geosciurus inauris
GTGGCGCATGTCTGTAATCCCTGCACTTTGGGAGGCTGAGACAGGAGAATCGCGAGTTCAAAGCCAGCCTCAGCAACGGCGAGGCACTAAGCAACTCAGTGAGACCCTGTCTCTACATAAAACACAAAATAGGGCTGGGGATGTGGCTCAGTGGTTCAGTGCCCCTGAGTTCAATCCCTGGTACCAAAAAAAAAAAAAATAAATAATAGCATTTGTTAATCCGGTATTACTGTTCTGTTAGTCAGATTTTCATTACTATGGGGGAAAAAAAAAAAAACCACCAGGCATAATCAACTTATAAGGAAAGGCTTGTTTTGGCTCATGGTTTCAGATATTCAGACCATGGCTGGTTGGCTCTGTACTGTTGGGTCTTGGGCTCAGCATATCATGGCTGTATTCCATGGTGGATCAAGCTGTTTACCTCAGGATGACTGGCAAGCAGAGAAAGAGGAAGAGGAGGACCTAGGATTCCAGTGTCCCCTTCAGAGGCCTGGCCCTAAGAACCTAGCTTCCTCCCCCTATCCCCATTTCCTAAAGGATCCACCACCTCCCAACAGCACAAAGTGCTGGGAACCAAGCTTTTAATACAAGGGCCTTTGGAGGACATTGTTCACACCATAACAATTCCATTATCCTGAAGCAACAAACTACCTAGACATTTTAGAAGTCTGAATTGACCAAGATTTCTCTGTGTGCATCTCTGAGGCGAGAACTCCAGGAGTAGGCTCAGTGTTCCAATTTCACATGCCCATGTGCTTCCATGATTTTATGAAAGGGTTCCAGAGATCCACCACGTTGCATGCACATTTCTGCTCAGAGGTGATTCATAACACTGGAATTCACATTTCATTGGCTAAAGCAGAACACGCGAGGGAGGGCTGAAGTCCAGTGTCTTATTCCCCTGGAAAAAGGAGAATACTGGTGAGTGGCAACACCATATAGAACTCACAGAACTTGGATTGCTAATAAGAAATGGTCTACTTGGTCCTTTGGTTCACTTGTGAATCCATTTCACTTATGTTATGCAATCTCACTCAGTTACTCAGGTAGCTTTTTGTTTTGTTTCCCTGGAGAACATGTTCACTAGTTGTACTTATTAAGGAATAAATCAATATTCTCCCTCCTATGTACTCAAGTGACCTCCTCACTGTTTTATTTTTTTAAAGTTATTAGCTAATTCATTCATTCAGTAAGTATGTACCTGGATCATCTATGCACCATGTCCTAGATTGTCTTTGGGGCCTCAAGGGCTTGGAGACACAATGCCCTGTCTCCATGAATCTTGGAACATTTTGAGGAGATTAAGTTAAATTACCCGGTAAAATATCACTTTTGTAAGTGCTCCAAAGAACAGCTACTTTGTGCTCTAAGAACATAAAATGGCCATGTGAGGAAAGTCAGCGAAGGCATCCATGGAAGTAATGAGTGGGCAAAGTCTGGTTCAAGTGAAGACCTCCTGTTCACAGAGAAGGAGGGGACCTGAGAAGAGGTGTGGTGGGGACTAGGGACTAAAAACTCATGTATGAAGTCCAGGTGGCTCAAAGGTACGGAAGCTGAAAAAGTCCCAGAGCCTGATCAGGAACTTTCTAGAGCTCATTGAAGCTCACAGTTCTGTACCTAAAGAAATGAAGGAACTACTAAAATTTGTTTTTGAGAATGAAATAATACACCCAGATGCAGTCATTGAAATACTCATCCTATCAATCATGTAGAGAATGTCCCTTTTTCTCATCCAAACGTTTGGCATTAGGCAGACATGGAAATCACAGAGGAACTGGGTGAGCAGAAAGAGACTATCTAAATAGGGTTTCTTCTCTTTCACTAACAAGTCAGACTTGTTTTTGAATGTCACAAATTCTGATTTTTTTCTTCTTTCCACAATTGTCAACTGTGAAACAATGAAAAAAAGTAAAAGAATATTTTACTAATTTTTAAAGTAGAAGTACAAAGTGAGTAGTTGGGAAAGTGTATAAAGCAATAGTTTTGAAACACATAAATGATAACAATAATAAGGATACATCCTTATGAAAATTGCTCCTGAATAGTTTTCCTAAATTATTATATTTTTAAAATAACAAGAGTTCTAACATTTCTATTTTGAGCAAAAATTTCATAAAAATATATAGAGACACATAGGAGTCTCAGTATGGAAGATCTCCAAGATGGGGACCAGTGTCCCTCCACTTCTTGTATTTGAATGTCCTTCTCTCCTACACACTGGTGCTGCTTTTTTTCCTTGACTTAAATCTGACCCCCTCATTTGTTTTTTTTTTGGTTTTTTTTTGGGGGGGGGTTGATACTGGGGATTGAACTCAGGGCACTCGACCACTGAGCCACATCCCCAGCTCTATTCTGTGTTGTATGTAGAGACAGGGTCTCACTGAGTTGCTTAGTGCCTCGCTGTTGCAGAGGTTGGCTTTGAACCCTCATTTGTTTTCACAAATAGAAATAGTTCTAACAAAACTCTATCAATTCTTAGCATTTAAGAGGCAAGCAGATTCCACATCCTTCTTCTTGGAACCCAGAGACCATGCTGAAGAGAGGCTTCCAAAATCCCTGAAGGGAGAGACACCATAGAGAGAGGGTGCATGGAGAGAAAGGGTCTCTCTAGCTAAGAGGTGGTCCCAAGACATGTAAGGAAATTTCCGTGGTGCCACTTGTGAAATCAGGAACCCCAGGTGAATCCAGGGAATTGTCAAGTGAGCCTGCAGAATTTGAGAAATAATGAGTCGTTGGAATGATTTGTTATGTAGCATTATGTAAATGAAAATCATATGCTTAATTTTTATGAGGAAAATAAAATGCAATGGAGAGTCTTTAAATTTCCTCTTTTGAATATTATAGACACTGAGTTAATTTATCCCTATTAAAAATATACCAAGACCAGGGCTGGAGGTACAGATCAGTGGTAGAGCACATACCTAGCATGTGTGAGGCTGTGCGTTCAATCCTAGCACTGAGGGAAAAAAAAGATATATATGTATGCATGTATATATAAGGATAATGTGCACACACACACACACGCACACACACACACACACACACACACACACACATACACAACATGGCCCAGGACTGTCTGAAAGTTGTATATGGTTATTATTTTTAGACTTCTAATTTGTTTAAATTATAAAGACCTAATCAGACCAGGGAACTAACTAAACAGGAAATTTCTGTTAGATTCATTTTCATTTCAGTATATATAATTTGTGAAGAGTTAGTTTGGCTGTGAACAAAGACCAACATAGAAGACTAATGTGCTGATTTTGACCTTTGAGAGGAAAAACCGAAGAGGAAAGCAGGTGCAGAGACCCACATACTGAGAGTCAAGAACATAAATGACTTCCTTCCATTCCTGAAAGCCTTTATAAATTTCTTAAGTGATTTCTTTTAGTATACTGTGGAGTTGAGTGTTATTTTTATATCACGTTATAAATATTGCGTTAGTAGTCTATCCAATGAACTACCTTGTTTACTTCATCTATTTTTCTGAGCATGGTTAGCCAGAACAATCTGGAGGTTGAAAATGTAACCACAGATACATACGTGTGTGTGTGTGTGTGTGTGTGTTTGTGTCTGTGTTGGTGTATCATTTTCTCCATGAAAGGTATCACATGAATTTTCATTCCATAGTGTGATTTTTTTTGTTTGTTTTATTGATACACATCTTCCTGGTCCATAACTACAACCACCATAAAAATCCATTGAATTCTTGGCAGTAACAAGGTTTTCTAGAGAAGCAGAAGAAATAATGGCAGGTAAATGAAGATTTATTCTGATGGATTGACTCACATGATTACAGAGACTGAGAAGTCCCACAGTCTGCTCTTTGCAAACCAGAGAACCAAGAATAGGTATAGATCCAATGAAATTCTGAAAGTTGTAGATGTAGGAGAGGAGAAGGCACAAATCCCAGGCTGAGGACATGAGACAACTATAGTACTAACTCACACAGAAAGACAGAAAGGGAA
Organism: Geosciurus inauris; assembly: GCA_004024805.1. Lineage (NCBI taxonomy): Eukaryota > Metazoa > Chordata > Mammalia > Rodentia > Sciuridae > Geosciurus > Geosciurus inauris. Next base: position 448,536 of record PVHX01000003.1, read on the forward strand.
TAGTTTCTCCCTTCTTGTATTTTTTTGTTCTATGGAGACTTTCAATGCATTGACTGGTGTCCAGCCACACTGGAGACGACAGTCTACAGTACTGAGCACTGTTCAGTGCTAATCTCATTCTGAAACACCCTCACAGAAACAGTGTCTAATATAGACACTATACTCTGTAGCCCAGTGAAGCTAATACATCAAATTCACTCTCATAATAATATGAACAGGTAGAGGAGTTCAGTTGACCGTGGCGATACTTTTCACATAAAAGTTAGAGAAATGACCATAAAATAGATCATATCATCCAAGTATTGCCATAAATATATACCAGCACTGCCACAGATAGATAGATGATCATTTAAAATTATAACTTTTGAAAGCCCATTTTCCAGAAGTTCCATTGTTCCTTTGAGGACTACATTTTAAAGTAATTCAACTCTGTATTAATTACAGTGTGACTGAATATTGACTCATAGCGAGGTCAAGAACAACCATTTTCTATTGCCATTCATGTCAACGTCAAAGATGCCACTTTTTATTGTGTATATAGTGAGAGGGCCAAACAAAAAGGAACCTTTCCTGCTTGAAATTAAATTGCTCTTTAAATGTATCATTAGTCATATTTTGGCCTCTAAAAGATCAAAATGAAATGGCCTGGAATTTTAAATTTTCCAGGGTGATAAAAGCTGAGTGGGTTATTAATGTTTAACCACGCTGCAGGTGTGTTGGGTAATTTCAGAAGATGATGCTTCTCTTTGTTCTGTTACCTTTCAGCTTTAATGTGAGGTGTTAATTTGTGCAATTAGCATGATTTTAGAGTTGTGACCCCCAAAGTCAGACGAATATGTATCGGAGCTGTAGTTCAACCAGTTTGGAATAATATTAAATGAATGTGCAATTAATGGAGTAGCAGAGAGGTGACTGACTGATTTTGGTTGTAACTTGAATCAAGGGTTTCAAAATCAAGACATTTAAAATGATTTAAGAGAGTAAATAAGATATTCTCCCCCGCTTACCCAAATCCATCCTTGATCTGGAGGGCTTAGGTGTAGAGCAAACAATTGTCATTATAAATTTAATTAATGCACAGTGCATCTAGGTAGTATGCAGAAAGTTACTCTAGACACAAATAGCTCTTAGCATCTCACTCTCTTCTCAAATTTCCATCTAATAAAAAAGAAAATGTTTAACTCATTTGAGGCAGGTAATTATAGCATATATATAGAGATAGTGATATGACTCCAACCCATGGCATTAATACCTTTGAGTTTAGTTTAGAATCAAGTTTGTATTCATTAGGACAACGTATGTGTTTTTTGGTGTCAAAAGCACTTGTCTTATTTCAGACTTGGAGAAGCCTCTGCCGGGTTACCCTTGTGTTCGCATTTTTAATTTTGTCATTAAATAACTGATTTTAGACATAGAGCTCCCATTTCAAAAGCGTATGGAAATTTAAGAATTTTTAAAGTTTTAAAATGTTTATGAAAAGTTGTATTTTTCTATATAATAAGAATAGTACACAAGATTTAAATACTTGGAAAGATTTTTCCTGATCTGATTCTAATGTCAATGAGATGGACTGTTAAAACATTTAAGAGAACAGAATATTTCAATTTTGTGAATTCCACTGAAGATATTTAAATAAATGTAATAAACTCAGTCATCAGTGGGCCTGATTGTTTAAGTTCATTTAGTCTGTTCAACCTGAAATAATTGGACACTAATTATAGCCAAAGTGAAGGCTTTTTTTAAAAATCAAATTATAAAAAGAATAATAGGCACATAAATTAAACTTAACATCATAAGAGGAACACCAGTTACATTGGAAGAGTATGAAAAATTGAATATCAATTTTGAATATTAATATCAATCTCAAATGAGCCTTGAGACGCTGAATATTAGGGAAAAAAGACTTGTCCAAGACCATAGAGCAGGAATTCAGACTACTATTTTTGTAGTCAAAGCATGCATCTGTGGTTTCCATCCTCAGTCTCAAAGAAAAAAGACCCTTTGAGTCCACACATGCAAGATGTTAGAATAGAATAAGTTAATACTCTGAATATGGTCCCTAGTCTATTACTGTTAATTTTCTTGTTTAAGGTCTGCCAAAGCAAAAAAGAAAACAAATCCTATAGTACACTATTTTATAATGTCAAAATAATTTGAGTAAGGTATTATCTACTGTCGTTTCCAATTCCTAGTTTAAGAAAGAAATTGATATTTTTGGCAATAATGTTTGACTCTAAATGGAGTTTAGAACTAGCTCTGCTGCTGCTGTTGACTTTTAAAAGGGCTCTAGTTATTTTCAGTCTATATTCACATATATTTCTATTTAGAACACATAATACTTTATTTTACATTATTTATTTCCTCTGAACAGATTTGAAAAGAAAAACTAGGTGTATGTACAAAAAGGATACCTGTTTTTTTTTTTTACTTTATTTTTTTTTCTCAAAAGTTGCATTTTAATACATGTTATCAAACATAACTGCTTTTATCTCAGGCTTACCAATCATAGTGATGATTCTCTAAGATCCATCTGAATGGTCAGTGAAGAGCCTCCTATTTCTATTTCTATGCACGCATGTTTTGCATTTGTAGGCAGCTATATCAGCTTGGTGATGAAAACACTATTAAAAAATTTATATTGAATGTCTCCTCTTCACTCTTTTCTATTATTTATTATACTTTTAAATGCATAAATGTTTTGTGTAGTTTTTCACATGAGGGTCTTTATAGCTGGATCTGTGCTGCTGGGCCAGTTTTAAACTGCCAGTAGCTGATGTTTACAGTTAATTCCTGGTAAGGGACCTTAATTGATTAGTGTTGGTGTGGAGCTTGGCCAATGCAGGTGATAAAGTGTGTGCGTCAGACCCATGTTCCCCTTCAGAGGGAGGGTCGTATGTTTTTTCCATATCTGATATTTACCTCAGGCAAGCTCAAAAAGCAGTGAACCTCATCTCATGAAGAAAATATAGAAGAATCGTCTTTTTATGTAATAATGCCAGAAAAACAGAATTGTTTTTTGATTTAGGATATGTAAATGGTTGCACTTATTAAAAAATTGACTTTAAAACATATGTAGCAATAGAAGAACCTGTTTATCCCCCTCTGGTTTGTTTTTGTTTTTATTTTTGTTGTTGAGAAAAAAACCATAAAGAAGATGCCATCATGGACAGCATAGGTACTTTCTCTATCATTGTCAAAAAGCAAAAATTGCTTCTTGATTTAGGACCTCTTAAGTTCATGGGGAGGTGTGAGTGGTTGGAGGAAATCAATACATTCTATTTTTCCTTGAATGGTGGGCTATGCACATATTCTGACCTCCAAACATTCTTAAAATAGTCTTAAGGCAAGCAAATTTGGGGGAAAACTAAATTCCTTTTATAGATGAATCCTGCAGAGAGGTGATGCATTTCGCAATGGGTTCTTTAAGATAGTCATTGAATATTCAGCAGCCCTCAGAATTTCTCAGTTGCTTCTACTCTAAGTCTGTGCGTCAGGAGAATGTGATGAGCAGATTTCACAGTGTTGTCAAGACTGTGATTGAGATGAAGCTAGAATAGAGCAACTTAGGTTCTCCCAGGTCCTGACCCAAGCCTGATTCTATGACCTCCGCAGCATCCTTTAGACCTTAGAAGACCTGGTGTGATGGTTTGGATATGAGGTGTTCCCCCAAAAGCTCATGTATGAGACAATGCGAGAAGGTTCAGAGGAGTAACAATCTGGTCATGAGAGCCTTAATCCAATCAGCGAATGTATCACCTGATGAGATTAATTGGGTGATAATTGAAGGCAAGTGGGGTGTGGCTGGAGGAGGTGGGCAATGGGGGGGTGGGGCTTTGTATCTCTCACTCCGCTTTCTGATTATTACCTGCCTCCCTCTGCCACACTCTTCCATCATGATGCCCTGCCTTACCTTGAGCCCCAAGGAATGGAGCCTACTCTCCATGGACTGAGACCTCTGGAACCATGAGCCCCCAAATAAACTTCTCCTCCCTTATAATTGTTCTTGTCAGGTCTTTTAATCACAGCAGCAAAAAAGCTGAATAAAACACCTGGGAATCTTAGGATGAAGCTAGTACTGGCCTTATGCTTTTGTTCCTTGAGAAGGGACAGCGGTGAGGAGCTCAAGTTCTGTAGTCAGTCACATCTGGATTCGAAATGTCTTACTTCAGTGCCTTACAGAAATCACACAGTGAATCTTAGTAGAATGTCATTAACTCTTTATGAATGAAGAAGTATGGAAGATGGTGTAGAGAAAATGGCAGTTCCCTGGAAACACATCATAATTCTATATGATATTTGACTGGTCTCTATTACAAATGCATACAATCACTTTGTACGCTTCCAGGCATTGTCTGGAACTGACTAATTCTTTAAATCTCGTAAAAACAAAACGAAGAGACACTTTACAGATAAGTAAAATAAGACCCACAGAAGCAAAATGCTCCATGTCAAAAATAGTCCTTAGGCTGCAAACCCAGAAGTCAGAGTCAGTCACCTTCCATTCCCAGACCAGCCAATCAGGACCTTCAGGACACCTCATGGACAGAGGAGTGGCAGAATACAATCTAGTGTTGGAGAGCAAGATAGCAATGATCAGCACTGGCCAGCTGCTATGTGAACTGCCCATGTGTCGTGGTCTCATTTCCACGTCATCTCTCCCTACATTCCTTTTGATATCGTAACTGTGTTGAAGCTGGGTTTCCCATGGATGTTGTGATTAAAAAAGAAAAAGGAAAAAAAATCTATGTCACGAATGTCAATGCATGGAGATCATTGAAGAGCAGGAATGAAGCTGGGCAACCTGATTCCGAGATTCGAAAAGTGGCATCATGCTACCAATAGAAGTGTTTAAGAACTAAACTAAAATGGCGTTACGGATGTCTCTCTGTGTGCGTGTATTTAAAACATCCCTTAAGTTGTCAGAACACAGTTCATTTAAACTAAACTACGTAAAACAGAACTCTTAGCTATTTATGTTGGCCTAGGGATACCATTTAGAAAATGACCTTAGCACAAGGACCCAATCAGACAGAGACCTCTCACCATCACCATCTGCTCTCTCCCAGAAAACTTGACTTGAAATTTGAGGATCAGTCCATCAACCCCTCATAAACACATGTGACTTCTCAGGTACTTAGAGTCCTCTGTGAAAGAGCTCCCAGTGTAACAGGAAAGATAGACACCGAGGTCTACAGTAGGGCACAGTGTGTGCACCACATGTGAGAGGGACCTGATTTCACGTAAGTATCCGTAAAGCCAGAGACCCTGAGAAATCAGAGGAGATGATAGTGCACGAAAAAGCAGACATAAGACATTTCCAGGAAGTGATGAATGAGACAGTTCAAAATGCACGATAGTTACATGGTAATGAGCAGCCGCCGCGGATTCCAACACCACTTATTAAACCATGTTAGGTCGCAGGCAATGCATGAGGTACTGGGTCATTGAAGATGAAAGTGCTTTTTCTCAGACTAGTATCTCCTGGGTTTCCTGATAGGAAAACAGTGTTCAGGTGAGAGGTAAGAAACGCGATTGGAAAGGAACACCAAGGTTAGAGTATTATAGTGTCTTTCACTTCTGCAGAGGCCAGGGACTTTTAGAAGAATAAACACAGAATCTAATTATTTAGGATTAACTAGTAGCCACGTTCATTCACAAATATTGATATTATTCAAATTAGCTTCATCTTACTAAAAAAAGGATGCTGAAATTGTGTATCCTCCTGCTGAATAATTGAGAGACACATGTATATTTTTCCAGAATCATGACTTATTCAGTTTATGGTCTAATTATTGGTTTAGAAGATAAGCAAATAACAAATTATCATATGAAAAATGTGAGCCTGGGAGTAATTAATGCAATAAAATAGATTATTCAATATGTAATGACTTCATTGTAGATTCTAGGAAAAGGGGCTTGATTTCTAAGGGGAAGATAATAACATCAAAAAGTTGGAAGGATTCAATTAAGAGATAATTTTAAACATTTATTGATGTAGTATTCAAATTCAGTGAGTCTCTCCCAAGGAGACTGCTGAATCTATGCTGCACTACCTGTTTAAGGAGATTGATGTGTGTGGCCAGGACATAGTGATAACTGTCCTGTGTTATCTGGGTAATTCTGGGCAGCACTTTAGTGTCAACTGGAGACCTCTATTTAATCTCCGACTGTACCATGTTTCTCTCAGCAATTCATGACTAACTATATATAATGCAGTCATATCACTAAAATGCTTAAATCAAGTGCCCTCAGTTAATCAATGGGTAGAAGATTCATCTTACTAAGATGCCCCTCCATGACCATGATATTCATGCCTATCTGGAACAACCTTGTCCTGCATATTATCACTATTTGTTTATTGGTTTCTTGATTGGAGATTTCTTTTTGATACTGGCGATTGAACTCAGGGGCACTAGACCACCGAGCCACATCCCTGACCCTATATTTGTATTTTATTTACAGACAGGGTCTCATTGAGTTGCTTAGTTCCTTGCCATTGCCGAGGCTGGCTTTGAACTCGCGATCCTCTTGTCTCAGCCTCCCAAGCTGCTGGAAGTACAGGCATGCGCCACCGCGCCCGGCTTCTTGATGAGAGATTTGCACACACATACTGAGATACTGTGCTAGCAAAACCATAATAGAATTCAAAACATAACAAGATGATTTCCATCTGAGCAATTGGAGACATCTTTAAGAAGTAGGTAGCCACAAGGAAGGACAAAAAACCTAAGTGTCCACCAACTGCTGAATGGAGAAAGAAAATATAGTGTGTATATATACATACACAATGGAATGCTGCTTATCCATGGAAAGATGAAGCACTCTCATTTCTGACACCACAGAAGGGACTAGAGGTCACCTTGTCAAGTGAAATAAGCCATATACTACAAGACAAGTACGGCGTGATCTGGCTCACATGGGGAAACCAAAAACTTGAGTTGAGGATATTTGAGAGGAGAATGGTGATCGCCAGCCTCTGGGGAGACTAGCAGGGAGGGAGTTATGGGAAAATTTGATTTATTAGGCACTAAGTTGTAGGTAGATAGGTATTATGGTTTGAATGTGAGGTGTCCCCCAAAAGCTCACGTGTGAGACAGTGCAAGAAGGTTCAGAGGAGAAACAACTGGGTTATGAGAGTCTTAACGAAATCAGCGAATTAATCCTGTGATGGGATTAACTGAGTAGGAACAGAAGGCAGGTAAGGCATGGCTAGAGGATGTGGGTCCCTGGGGGCATCCTTTGAGGTATATATTTTATATCCACAGAGTGGAGAGCTCTCTCTGCTCTCTGTTCGTTATGTGAGCGGCTTCCCTCCACCACTCTCTTCCACCAAGATGTCCTGCCTCACCTCGAGCCTTAAGGAATGAAGCCTGCTGTCTATGGACTGAGACCTCTGAAACTATGAGCCCCCAAATAAACTTTTCTTGCTCTCCAATTGTTCTTGTCACATCTTTAAATCACAGCGGTGAAAAAGCTGACTCAAACAATAGGAGAATGAAGTCCCTTGCACAGCAGAGTGACTATGAATAATAATAATATATTGCATATTACAAAACTAGAAGAAAGGATTTTGAAAATTTTTACTGCAGAGAAGTGAAAAGCAGCCTGTCCAATTTTTATGCATCACTCACTTTTTTTGGTAATGAAACAAAATGTTAAAAAGAAGCAGGCGGTATACCATCTATGTACGACCGAATAACTTTCTGTGCCATGGGGCTTGGTGAGCGTCCACCATTATGTCAGAGAAACTGGTGGAAACAGAGGTCTGGAGTTGCACAGAAGGCAGATGAGGAAAGGTTGCTGGGGCAGGATCACCAGTGGCTTTCACAGAAGAGCTTCATTTGTATTCACCAGTGGGAGCATTTTCCTGTTCAGCCATGCTGGGGGTGGAGTTCAACTTGTCATTGACTTATGTTATTAATCCAGTGAATCAAACCTTGGGTACACAAAAACCTGAGTTGCTGCATGTGGACAGGATGTAGAGAAAGATCAGTAGAAGTAGGGACAGAGAACATCCTCCTCTGGTTTTCTCCACTGTCAGTTCATCAACAGTTACTAAGCACCTCCTCTGTGTTAGGTCTTTTTATTATTATTTTTTAATTAATTAATTTATTTATTTTTTTGTACCAGGGATTGAACTTAGGGGCACTCAACCTCTGAGCCACATCCCCAGCCCTAGTTTGTGTTTTATTTAGAGACAGGGTCTCACTGAGTTGCTTAGCACCTCACCATTGCTGAGGCTGGCTTTGAACTCATGATTCTTCTGTCTCAGCCTCCCAAAGTGCTGGGATTACAGGCGTGTGCCACTGCACCCAGCTTGTATTAGGTCTTCTGTGACATTATGTGAACACAAATGGAAGAGAAGACCATGTTGTAGAGCAGAACTTTTCCTGTTCTGTCTTGGGGTATCATAGATCAATAGGGAACCCAGGAATCTGTAAAGAATCGTGATAAATGCGATAAATAAAAGAACATAAATATGGACATAGTCAATGGCCCATAACTATTGATGATAAAAAAGAAGACTTAACAATAGTAGTATTTTTAGTCTCAAGATGTTTATTTGAAAGTCTTTTATGTAAGCTCCTCACATCTAATCAGGCAGAGGAAAAATGTCAGAGAATTTGAATTAGAGGAGCTGCATACTTTCAGGCTTAAGACGGGGGCGGGGGAAGAATTGCACAAATCTTGAGACATAAAACAGTTCATGTGATCTTTCTATAGAGAAATAAAAAGACCCATAAATATAAGTAAATGTAATATAAATATAACATAGACTCATAAATATCCATGGTTAGGAATTTTCCAATATTAACCAGCGTCAGCCTTGATAACCTAAGAATGAAGCCCACTAGCCAACCCTCCACCTCCAGGAACACAGATATATGAATTTATAGCCAGAGTGATCACATTTGAGGAAGCCCTCGGCGTGAGATGTAAGGCCTCTGAGTAAATAAGACGCATCCATCGATGCTCACAAATGAAGGAAATCGCAAAAGTTATGGAGGAATTATTCACTTGAAAAAATAATGAAAAGTTATTAAGAAAGAGAATGCAATTGTATCCTTTGCATCTTTGATGGACCTATTTGAATAGCCATAATCATGAAAACACTAGAATACAGATTTAAAGAAAAAACTGAAATAGAATGATATGGGAAGCTTGGGGCAGGGAACCGGCATCAGGGTCAGATTACCACCTGTCACAATTGGATCCTGATGGAGGGTGCTAAATTTTGTGTCAGGTTATTGTCATGATATGAATGGTGTTTGGAGATATGAAATTAAATGCCAGTGGGAACACCTGGAAAGGGGGAGGGGGATACCTTTATGAAGTGAGCTAGGGAAGAGAATTTTTATGGTCTCTGTTATCTTTATTTCTAGCATTATGTGGCTTCTTAAATGCATATGCATATATTGCCTTGATAAGAATGTAAATAAGTTTTTAACATAAAAATAAAGGATCTCAGACAAAGATTTGGAGTGATATCTAGTGTGTACCAGGCCATCAAATCTCACACACACACACACACACACACACAATGGAGGGTCAGTGAGGGTTGACAGCCGAGACTGGAAATAGTACCTCCTGCTCAAGAAACTCCAAGTATTTCCATGTGTATAAGAATAGGGAAGCTGCTGGGCACAGTGTACATACCTGTAATCCCAGCAGCTCTGGAGCCTGAGGCAGAGTTCAAAGCCAGCCTCAGAAAAAGTGAGGCGCTAAGCAACTCAGTGAGACCTCGTCTCTAAATAAAACACAAAATAGTGCTGCGGATGTGGCTCAGTGGTTGAGTGCCCCTGAGTTCAATCTCCAGTACCAAAAAAAAAAAAAAAAGAGAGAGAGAGAAGCAGTGTGGTATAACAATTAAGAGTTCAGGAGCGGAATTCCTTCTCGTTGCTTTTGTATGATGGTTACACATTTGCTGTATGACTAGAATCTGGAAGAAATTCTGAGTTTCTGTGTCAACTTCCATATCACAAAATAATTGGGAACATCAATTAGAACTGCAGGAGACTGACAGGACCTTGTTAGTGGCCACCGTGCTCACCCACAGAAGGGTCTGGAGGTCCATGCTTCCTTCTTTCAAGTTCCTGTGCTATTCTCTGCTTGCTGGTCCGAAGGTCCTCAGGAATCTACTAAAATTCCATGAGGAAGACTAGAAATGTGGATGGGAAGGTCCAGGGGATTTAATGTCCTCAGAGGCGCCTCTCAACTGATGAATTAAAGGACTGGTTTAATAAGCATACCAAATTCTCTATCCCCTTATGGGACAAACCCAAGTATGCAATGTGGCTCCCCAAAAGGTCTTCAAGGGAACCCAGCCCCATGTGACTCCACCATACATGTTGTATTGATGTTCTTCTCTCCCATGTCACTTTTTCCCACACTCTTACTTGTGTTTCCTGTGATCACCTGTGAAATAAACAAATCAATGTCTTAGGTCTGCTGTTGAGGAAATCCGATTCAAACAAATATGTAACTGACGTTTTCAGGAGGATTAAACAATGCTATCCACATTTAGCACAACTAAGTACTTAACACAGCTTCAGGAGCGTAGTAATATTTGCCTAGTATGAGTTGCATGGTGAGGGTAGGACTTTGACTTGTATGATATGGAATGGAAATGTTAACAGATAAGAAAAATAATGGAGCCGGGTACGGTGGTGTACACCTGTAATCCTAGCTCCTCCTCGGGAGGCTGAGGCAGGAGGATCACAAGTTCAAGGCCCGCCTTAGCAATTTAGCAAGACCTTGTATCAAAAAATAAAAAAAGGGCTGGGGATGTAGTTCAGTGGTAGTGCACCCCTGGGTTCTCCAGTACCAAAAAATAAAAAAACAAGGAAAAAATTAGTGGAGGAGCAGTTTTGTTTATTGATTTTCAAAGGAAAGTCAAAATGTTCTAGGAAAGAAATCCTAAACACATTTTAGTATTTAGTGGATAGTGAAAACATTTGGTCATAGAGTTAAATGGAAAACCACAGGGAGTAACAATTTCAAAACTAAGACAGCTGGGACTTCATGTTTCAGTCTGAAGTCACACTTTCTTACACAAAGAAAGTAAGACTTTCTAGGTAAACAACTTGCTGAAGTTTTATGATTCACTCATCCAAAGGTCTTAAGATTCCCAATAATGAATGTAAAATATTAAGTGGTGCTGATACACTGGCTTTGTTTCTCTTTTTGGCTAGGTAGTGTTCCATACACCACAATTTATTGATCCATTTACCTACTGATGGACATTTGGGTTCTTCACTTTTCCATTAGTTTCTTCCGCCATCATTTTTTCTTTATTATTCTCCTCTCTTGATGTTATGGTTGGTGTCCAGATGGTTCATAGGGGGTACATAATTGCTGAAAGATTGAGTAGGGATTTAGTTTCCAGGCCAATCCAATTTATGTTGTTTTCTTCAGTTGAAATCCTAGTCACTTGATCTTTCATATAGGTATGTCTCTCTAATTCACAATTTAATGGAAATGATTTTGGCAACCCCAGCAGGAATCTGAGAGTTAAATTTAGCATTTCTTTTGTTCATGGTTTCTGCCAGTTCGACAACCTTGGTATTAATAAGATGGATACCTTCCAATTCCTCTATAGAAAATATCATTTCCCCTCTCTCCTTTTTCTTTTCTTTATGAATGTCATCTCTGATAAATAGATTCATAAGGTGAAAATGGTGAATACCTCTTTCTGTGAAACTGTGCATACAAGACCAAATTCATTGATCCATTTCACATATTTCTACCCACTTAGAAAAGAAATGTAAGAAGAATTCAGTGTGGTAGAAATAAAGGAGGGAGCTACTGGAAAGTGTTGCAGGCTCTTTCAGATGCCCTCTTCCAGGTTATTTGAATGTAAAATTTTAAGTGGTGCTGATAGACCTGCTTTGTTTCTCTTTTGGGCTGGGTAGTGTTCCATCCATCACAATTTATTGATCCATTTACCTACTGATGGACATTTGGATTCTTCACTTTTTTAGACTATTATGAATGAAGCTTCTAACCGCAATTGCAAGCAATTTTTTGCATAGACACCTGTTTTCATTTTGAGGGTATTTTATATACTTAAAAGTAGAGTTTTGAACCATATGTTGTGTTCGATTTAATTGATGTTTTTCAAAATGATGGTGCCATTTTCCCTTCCCAGTAGAAGTGTAGGAGTTCCTCTGTTCCACCTTTTCTCCAGCATCTGGCTTTGTGAGTGTTCCTAGTTTTAGTCAGTGTGGTGGAAATATCCAATTGCGGCTTTAATTTTCATAATGGCAGATCTTTTTATGCACTTATTGAGCATTTACAAATTGTACTTCATAATGTCTAATCCATTATTTTTCCATTTATAGTGGATTAATTCTTTTTACTATGACACTAAAAGATATTTTATATATTCTCGATGCCCGTCTTCTGTTGGATATATGTACTGTGACTATATTCTCTCAGTGTATGTGGAAGAGCATGTTTTAATTTTTAGGAAGCTCTATTTATCTATGTTTTTCTTTTATGGTGAGCGATTTTTGTGTCCTGCCTAAGAAATCTTTGCCCATTCCAAGGTTGCAAATATTTTCTTCTGTTTTCTTCTAGAATTTTATAGTTTTAGCTTTTATGTTTGGTTTATGATCCATTTAAAATTGATTTTTGTGTATAGTGTGGGGTTCCATACAGATTATCTGTTTCTCTGGTGCTGTTTTTTTGAAAATATTATATTCCTGCTTGAATTACTTATTTATTATACATTTGGAGAAGGCTCTCTTTATCTCCTACCTTTTATTTTATGGTAGAGAGCATTAAATTTGAGAATATTTGTTTGGAACCTAGCAGTATTCCTTTGAATAATTTTTACCTCTGATTTTGTTTAAAAGTCTAAATCCCGCAGTCTTTGGCACAGAGTATTCGGTAATATCTGTTTAATAACATGGTAGGTAAATTGAGAGAGGCAAGAAGAAGGTGTGTGGGGTCATTGGCCTTCATTCTTTTCTGTGACTCCCTGTCCTCGTTTCTGTATCTCCATTAGTAGTGAAGCCTTCTCAGGTACTCCAGGAAACCAGGCTACTCTCTGGGAATATGTTTGAATAGGTTGACAGGCTTCTTGATAGGAGTATCAGGAAAACATTGTTAGACCTAAAAATTACAAGCTTTATGACAATGAATGAATCAATCTCTCTCTTTTTCTCTCTCTCCATTACTGGAGATTGAACCCAAGGGTGCTTTACCACTATACTCCATGCACAGCCCTATATGTATTTTATTTTGAGACAGAGTCTTGCTTTTCCCGTGACTGGCTTCGAACTTGTGATTTTCCTGCCTTGCCTTCCTGTCTAGCTGGGATCACAGGTGTGCAAATGAATGTCTTACAAAAAGTCACTGCACATCCAGTTGTTCAAAACTTCTATGTAAAGTCTTTGTGCCATAAAGCTCTTGTGCAATGATAGATATTAAAAGTTCAGCCATATTCAGGTTGATTTATATTTATTTAAAAATATAATCTTGTCACATTAAAATAAGATCCACATTAACAGAACTTGAAGAGTTCACACCCAATCCATCCTCCAACTTCGCTGATTTCACTTCCATATTATCTTTTGCTGGTCTTCACATAGAGTCAGAATATTTATAGTGCTGTAATCTTGTCACAGAAGGAAGTTTTTATTTCTGATTTTTTCATAGCAGGTAAAATTGCAACTATTTTCCGTGGCTTTCATTTTTTATTCATTTTAATGGCCACAAAGAAGTATAGTAAGTGGATATACATTTCCCTTTTTATTTAATTCTTTGGCATTTAGGTGAACCTCAATGTTTCTCTTAGTGGTTATTACTAACATTTCAATATGTAGGCTTTTCTTTATTTTGCAAAAATTTATATATAGAATGTCAGCATTACCAAGTGACTGAATATAGAGAAGCCAGAATTCTTGAGTTCAAATCTGACTTTTGCCATTTTTCAGTTATGCAACTTTCAACAAGTCTTCGGACCTCTTGAGATCTTAGCCTTTTTATCTATAAAAAGGGAGATGACATCAGTCCCTGTCTCATTCATTCATACTGACAATCAAAGGATTTGTTGTGTTGTAAATCAATTATGGCAGTGTAAGTGAATGTAAAAATTTTATATATATCTTCTTAAGTTGAATAAGTTAAACAGTTCTAGTTAATAGTACTTCTATATTAATTTGATGTATATTTTCATGGGACGTGAGTGTCTACACATCCCACAATGTGATCTGGCATCCATCACTTGGTTTGATATGAATATTCACAAAGGTAGAGAGAAGAGAAGAAAGAGGAGGAGGAGAAGGAGGAGGAGGAGGAAGGAGAGAAGGAGGAAAAGGAGGAGAAGGAGGAAGAGGAGGAGGAGGAAGAGGAGGAAGAGGAAAGAAAGGAGGAGGAAGGAGAGGAGGAAGGAGAGGAGGAAGAGGAGGAGTAGGAGGAAGAGGAGGAAGAGGAGGAGGAGGAGGAAGTAGTGGTCAGTCTTCAACCAGTGAAAATTTTTAAAAATAATTTGTTGAGGTGAAAAAATCACATGACATAAAATCAACCACTTGAAAGTGAACAATAAGTGGGGCACTGAACATAGTCACAAAATTGTGCAATTACTACCACTATGTAGTTAAAAAAAACATGGCCATCACTCTAAAGTGACTTCACAAGTCCATCCTCATTTTCTCCCTCCTTCTGCAGCCCCCACCACCCACCAGTCTATACTTGATCTCTACCAGTTTATGTATTTTGAATATAAATGAAAGGATAAATTATGTATCCTTGTGCACCTGCTTCTTTCACTTAGCATGCTATACGTTTTCCCATGTTTTAGCATGTATTAGTACCTCCTTCATTTCCATGGCTAAACAATCCATGATATGCATATCTCCTGATTTGCTTATCCACCAGGCATTTGGAATTTTTCCACCTTTTGACTATTGAATCTGATGCTATGGGCACGCTTGTCCATGTTCTTGTTTGAATGCCAGTTTTCAGTCCTTTGAGGTATGTACTAGGCATCAAATTGCGGACTCATGTGGTAATTCCATGTATTACTTTTTGAGGAACCAACAAACCATTTTTAATTACCATATCTTCATAGTGAGTTTTGAAATCATGAAATGTGAGTTCTCCAAGTTCATTTTTTCCGTGATTATTTTGGCTCTTTTTGCCATTTACAATTGCACATATATGTGAGCATCACCTGGTCAATTACTGCTCATCCAATAAACAGTTATCTGTAGCTCACATCAAGTAGTAGACATTAACAGCTTAGCAATGTTAAGTCTTCCAGTCCATGAATATAGGCTATCTTTTCATTTATTTAGGTCATCTTTATTTCAGCATTGCTTTGCAGTTCTCTGTTAACCACCTTTTTCACCTTTTTTGGTTAAATTTATTCCTAACTATTTTAATGTTTGAATACCATTGTTAAGGGATTTTTTCCCTTGTTTCTTCTGGTCCTTCAGGCCAGCATAGAGGAACATAACTACTTTCTGTGTTTTGATCTGCCACTTTGTAGAATTTATTATTTCTCATAGCTTTGCTGAGAATTCTTTGGGATTTTCTGTACGTAGGATTATATCATCTGCAAATGAAGGTGGCTTTATTTTTTTTCCTTCCCAATTTGGGTGACTTTTATTTAGTTTCTCTGCCTACTTGCTCTAGTTAGAATTTCCAGTAAAATATAACAAAAGTGGCAAAAAATATCATCCTTGTCTTACTTCTGATCTTCAGGGGATAGCTTTCAATCTCACTGTTGAGTGGGATCTTCCTCAGTTTCCCTTTTGTCACAGTTTGTCATTTTGAGAGAACTCTTTTCTATTCCAAGTTTTCTGAAATTTTTTTAATCAAAAAAGGGATTGGATTTGTCAAATGCTTTTCTGTGCATCTATTGAGATGATCATGAGTTTCATTTTTTCTCATCCCATTAAGGAGGAACACTCCATTCGCTGATTTTCTTATGTTGAGTCACCTTTATGTTTCCTGGGACAAAACCTACTCAGTCATGACGGATGCTCTTTTCTTTGTTGTTGAACCAGAGGTGATTTTGTCCCCTACATGCAATAGGCAGTGTCCAGATATTTGATGGTCACAGTTGGGTGAGAGTGGTACTGGCATCTGGTGCATAATGACAGTACACACGACAGGCTCCACTCCTGTGTCTACCAACTCTGCCTATGACGAACGGTTAGCCAGTCTAAGGGGTCAGGAAAGCCCTGGTGGAGAAACCCAGAATTATACTAGCCCTTCTAACATTCCTGTGGCATAGACCACACCTACCCCTCTAACCTGTCATTCTGGTTTATTTCGAAACACCTCACCCTGTACTTTCAGTGCTCTAGCCACACTGATCCTCAGTCAGCGCAGTTCTCTTTTGTCTTCCACACACGTCCCCGTTTCATCAGAACATCCTTCCTGGCCTCACTCCCCAAATCCATCACCATCTTTTAATCCTGTTTACTCTTCAGTTCTTTGTCACTTCCTTTATGAAGTGATTCTTTGATTCTTTCACTATTGGGTAGTCAGGTTGGCATCACTGTGACCCCAAATGCCCAACAAGAACAACTTAGAGGAGGGACAGTTTAGTTTGGCTCGTGGTTCTAGAGGCATGGTCCACGGTCAGCTGACTCCTTTGCTCAGGGGCCAGGTGACGTGGAACATCATGACAGAAGGGCGTGGTGGGAAGGCTGCTCCATATCTGGCAAGCAGGAAACCAAGAGAGGAAGGGGCCATAGAGCAGATGAACCTTCTAGAGCATGTTCCCTGCCCCACCTGCCTACAGTAACCACCCAGTTAGTCCATTCAAACTAGGTATGAATACCAGGTGTGGAACTGATTAGGTTACAGCTTTCATGATTCAGTCATTTCACCTCCAAACATTTCTGCATTAGGAACTTTTGGAAAACAACCCATATCCCAACCGTAATAACTCCCATTAATGCAAATGAGGTGCTGCTTTTGATCTATTTTCCCCTCTACCAACATTTTACTAATGTCATAGCACTTATCAGAGTTTTAAAAAATCATGTGTTAATTTCTGTAAGCTCTGGAAAATCATTTGCAACTGCGTTGCTTGCTCTTTTATCTTCAAGTCCTAGGTAAGTGCCAAGTGATAACAGTTGTAGTTTTGAGAAAACATAGAAAGAATACAAGAATAAATTTAAAATATCAGACTTACTTCCTTTTCCTTTAATCGTGTATAAATGTCAGAGAATATGGTAGTTAAAAATATATAAGCTAATCTTTTATATGTGTACAACTCAGATACATTCGTGAAATAGAAATAAGCAATTGCAATATTTCTTGTCTTAGTTATCTAAATCCTTGCATCTCTGTCTTAGACATAATTGACTGTAACTGTGTTTCATTTCTGTGAACATTTTAAGTGGTTAATTCAGTATTTGTGCAAGGACTGAGACATGTAACCAACGTTTTGCAGCATGAACTTTTAAACTTGAGTGTTGAATAAATTATCAATCACATGAGCAAGGTTTGCAAGTGGAATTTGGGGCAAAAGACAGCAGCAGTTCATTTCAGTCTTCTAAATCAATAAGCTTGAAGCATGGTTTCCTCAGAATGGCTGCTTTTCCCAGGCAATGTCCAATTTCTGGAGAAAGAAACAAAATGTAATCTGCACACAGTCAAATGCCAAAGGCAATGTGTGTACTGTGCAGGATCACACCAGGTCACAGAGAAAATGACCAGTAACCAGCCACCCATCTTGTAAAATGCTCTAGGAACGAGTTATTACTTATTGCCCTTTACAAATATTAAAAAATAAGTCATTGCGCCAGCTTCCAGAAGCTCTAGGTTTCAGTGCTCCTTTATGGACTAGAAGGGTTTCAGAAGAATTGACTGTGATGGGAATTTCTGTAAATCAAAACTCATGCGTCCTCTTAAACTAATCAAAGAACTGATCACCTCACGGTGAGTTGACAGACCCCAATACTCTGAGGTCATGTCATCTTAGGAGAAAAGCCAATTCCACATGATTAAGGTGCACTAGATGTGGTCTTCCTTGTCTGCACTGTAGTGTGAAATTCGCTGCTCATTTCAGCTTATCTTCACTTTGCTTCTGTGTTTCTTAGCATTTTTAAAATCACATTCTCTCTTTAGCTATTAACTGTACTCCAGAACCCCTGGAATCATCAAAACGCTTCAAGGCCCAAGAACCTTCTAAATTGATATCATGTTCCCCAGAGTGGTTTGTCTTTCTAATGTGGTTGTCTAACTATTTAAATGGATAGATAATTTTGGGAAGTCTGCAGATTTCTTTAGCTTCTATTGCTTGTGGTCTTTTAAAGCTTCCATTTCCTCAGTTGCATGATGGAGAGTTGTAGAGGATGTTACATCAGCCCTTGGTCTTGAAGACAGTTTGAACTTGAACTCAGTATATCCAAATGACAGATGCTTGTGATGAAAGTCGGATTCTACAGGTTAAGCTATATGTGATTTTTGTAATTCCCCATTTTTGTCTGACCATGTAGGAAGGTGAGTGTCCCTTTGGTTGGGAGAATTTTCAGAGATGTGACCTTCCCTGATGGGTTTATCTCAAGTAGCAGCGGTGACTCCCAATCCCATCACATAGCACATCGCTGTCTTATCAGCCATTTGTTTCCTTTTCTCTTTATTATGATTCTCTTTTCCTGGAACTCGTCACCACCAGCATTAGAATAATGCTCTCAGGAAGCAGGGTCTGTGTTGGCTTGGTGCATTTTGGGGTCACCGACACAGAGAGCTCTTTGGAGGTCTTCACTCTTTGCTAAAGGCAGCTTTTGTCCTAGAGACACCACGTGTTGTGATTGACAGCGATGTGTTGGGCCAAACCTAAAGGAAAAGTCCTCTCAGAAGGATGGCTTACTCACTGCATTTAGAGTTTTTAATGGGATTCTTCAGCCTTCCTTTTTCCTCTGTCACCAGCCAGGGACTTCCCACATGACGACAGAAAGATCAGAAGGCAAGCAAGATGGAGAGTCGACACTCTTCTCATTGATCCTGAAAACACTCATCTCCCAGGCTTCATTAGATCATTACTCTGTTGAAGGAACCTCTGACATCCTGAATTTTATTTTGGCATGCACACATTCCAAAATATACATGTGAAATATGCATATGTAACTTCTACTATATGCAAATATAATTCAGGTTATATAAAGCATTATATGCTCTTGAAAAAATATGGGTTAATTTATTTGCAAGCAAACTAGAGAAGTTAAAATTTTCTGTTCTCCCCTAGGGATAGAGAAGTGGAGTTGTTAAAAAGATAACTGAACATAGTTTAATAATAACTACTTAAAAACTACAACAAGAAAAATAATTTATTTGGGTACTGTATAATTTATTTGGATATATAGCTCACTATTGTATACCAACAACATTATTATATAATGGACACAAGGTGAAAAATTTTATAGTGTTAATATTTGAGGTATTGTAAGTCAAATCTGTTTTCAATTACATACATTATTTCAATTCTAAGGTGTGTAAGTTAAATTTATATTTACTGACATCTACTCTCAGAAACATATGTAAACATATAGACCTCTCTAAGTGATTATATTTTATTCCCCCATAATCATGAGTTTCCATTACTAATTCATAACTAAATACAATTAACTGATAATTATTTGGTTCGACCAACACAACCAGAGGAAATCTTTGATGTCAATACACCAGCTTAGTGTCTTGTATACAAAACCAATAGTTGATTGAATTTTTCATGTTTTAATCTCTGACTCTGATTTACAGTTTTCTTGGTATTAAATATATTTTGTTGATTGAATTCTTACGAACTGGGAAAAGATAGCCTAACATATAGCTAAAGGGTCTTTTCTCAAATATTTCAAGACTTCATCAAGCTGATAGAGTAAAGTGACAATTCCCAATGTCTGAGATAGCTATTTAATTTTGTGTGGGTGAATATATACATGATGCATAGATTATTCAAGGCAAAAAGGGGGGAAGAAGCATGAGAGAGAGGAAGAAAGGGGTATGCCTTCACTGCCAGGGTGTGAGGATCAAAATTTTTGCATTAGGAAATGATGATCTAGAAGAATTTTTCTATGTTAAGTATGTACCAACTCGATTTACATAATTGGTTTCTTTTCAGCTACTCCAAGTTCATAGCTCTAGCTGATTTCATCTTCTCTTCGTCTAAATTATAGAGAAACAACCTTAAGTGAATTTGGCTCTTTATGTCATTCTTTTGAAATTGCCATCTTACTTTCATCACGGAATATAATCTCCCACACCACAACTTTCAATGTTGATTCCTCACCATGAATGTGGTTTTGACCTCTTCTTGTATCACACCTACTTTGTTTTCTTCCTCCCCATGTCTTTGTGTGAGGCTAAGGTGATCGGGAGACCCATCCCACCCTTTTGTTCCTCCATGAATCTGGGACAGCTATAATGTCCCTTGTTACGAGGACTGCATCTATCTAATTCATCCTCTGAACAGTTTGGAAACCAGCGAGTTCAACTGCTTCTGCATTCTGCAGTTGATCTGATTGAAAAATAACACTGATTTCAAAAACATCAGGGACATTTCTAATGTCACACAGAGGAGTAGGGACAGGACCTGCCCTAGAACTCAGCTATGTAGGTGAGCAATGATCCTGGGAACTCTTAAGGGACAGGCCCACTGAATTTAGAAACCAAACACTGCATTGTGTCAGTTTCAGGAAGATTAAGTCACTACCAGCTATTCATGTAACTTTTTATCTTGTTGAATGTCAACAGCTCCCGGGAGATGCACATTATTTGCTTCAGAACCACCCACATGGATTGTTTGTTTTAAAAGTTTTTGATCAAATAACACTAGAAGTTCTGATTTTCCCTTTAGCAGCCCAAATATATTCAAATTATAAATTGAATGTTATTGGACTTTTAATAATTCAAGCTTTTAGAATATTATTCAGTTTCATAAAGCTATTTTGGATAAGGTTAACACTTTCATTTATCTAGTCTAATTTTCATTTCCGTACAGGAACACATAGGTGTAGGCTTTCTTTGGCTTATATGTATGGTTTAGTATTTATGTAAATATATGAAAGTGGAAAATGAGTAAAATATATTCCAAGAAGGCTCTATGGGTATATACTAATTTAGTTAATGCTGTACTTGGGAATCAATAAAAGTGGATTCATTTTTTTAAGCTATAGAATGTAATCAACCTTAAAGAGAGAAGGACAGAGAGCTGTGTGAAAATGTAACTTTAGAGAATACCTATGTAGCAGTAGGATTGCCAAGGATTTCAGCATATGTCACTTAAATTATGTGCATTTTGGGGGGTCAGGGGTACCAGGGATTGAACTCAGGGGCTTTCAACCACTAAGCCACATTCCCAGCTCTATTTTGCATTTGATTTAGAGACAGGGTCTTACTGAGTTGCTTAGTGCCTCCTATTGCTGAGGCTGGCTTTGAACTCACGATCCTCCTGCCTCAGCCTCCCAAGCTGCTGGGATTACAGACATGTACCACTGAGCCTGGCAATTAGGGATGTATTTTAAAAGCAGCAATTGGAGGACTCAGCTTTCTGTTTGCCTGAGATCATCCTTAGCAGAGCAAAGTATGGCATCAGGTGAAACTCCATCCTAGGCAAGCAAAGATATTTGGGCCTATTGGTCAAACAGCTCCACGTGAAATTGTCACTGGAGTTGTCTCCACCATGCAGGCCTGGCCTGGGGAAAGGACTGCTCTGCTTTGTGGTACCAGTCCTTCCTGAGTTTGTGACCTAAAGCAAATCACCTCTTCGGAGTCACTTTTATCTTTGAGAGGAGAGGGTAAATAATACTGTTAATATTAAATAGTAAATAATACTGTGGACAATAAAACTGTTCTTATGAATATTTTGAAGATTAAGTAAACTGCTGGCACAGTGGCGCTCACCTGTAATCCTAGCAGTTTGGGAGGCTGAGGCAGGAGGATCATGAATGAGTTCAAGGCCAGCCTCTGCAATGGGAGGCATTATGCAACTCAGTGAGACCCTGCCTGTAAATAAAATAGAAAATAGGGCTGGGGATGTGGCTCAGTGGTTGAGTGCCCCTGAGTTCAATCCCTGGTACCCTGCCCCCCAAAAGAGATTAAGTAAACATACAAATGTGAAATGCATTCTAATAGACAAAGGAACATTTCCATGTGACAGGTCTTGCTTGACTCCAATAAGTTTGCACCGTCGATGTTAATGTAAACAACAATTGTGTGTGTGTGAGACAGTTTTTTAAACACATCATAGTTAAGTGTATGGGAATCGATTTTCCGTGTGAATCTCTACATAATTATCCATAGTTATTGCTTTGAAGTTCCAGCTCGTGTGTGTGAAGACTGTTTGTATTCAGCCACTGTTCATTTGCATAACAAATTTTTAATCAACACGTTCATAAGGTTACAACCTGGAAAATGTATACCTCATCAATAGAGATCTATTTCTTTAATGGAGAGCTTAAAAAATGAGTTTAAAAGGAAAATCTTTAACTTTTAGCTGGATTTATCTATTCAAACTCCTGTCTTCTCCATCTTCTCATTGTTTAATGAAAAAGGCAATTGCAAAACAAGAAGATTGATCGGTAGTAATAAGTTTGGTATTCCAGTAATAAAATCCTTGCTGAAGTGCAGTGTTTACAGAAGATGCTGACTGTATTTCAAAGTCTGTGTCTAACCCTGTGTTGATACGTGTCAGGGAGTTAATAAAGGCAGCGGGTGCGGTCCATGCCCCCCAGTGAACTCTCTCTGCATCTTCCACTCCCCACCCCAGTATTTACCACCACAACCCCAAAAGACAATGCTGAGCCTGACTGAGAGCTGTTTCTCCAATAGGAAGCATGCTTCTGTTCATGCAGGAGAACACTAAAGCACCCTAGGGTAATTATCCCCCAAAGCAGCTTGGGGAATTAACAGAGGGCACCCATCTTCTGAGCCCCTCCACTGAGATGGCAGAGCATTGTACTGTACCACCTCCCCACGATCCCAGAGGGACCAAGCTCCCACTGAGCAGGCTGATAACTGGCTTGATAACAAACCTCTTCTGGCCTCCTGAGTAACCCACTAGACCTCTCAACTTAACTTCTTATTTCAAATCCTTAACTCAGAGTCTATTTGTATATTTGTTTGTTTGTTTTGTGATGCTGGGGATTGAACCCAGGGCCTTGTGCATGCAAGGCAAGCACTCTATCAACTGAGCTATGTCCCCAGCCCCTATTTTTGGGGGTAGGCATGCAAATCAAGACAATAAGGTTTAATAAGTAAACTAGTTCTTGTAGACAAGTGCAATTGTATGTGCACATATATAAACACACTTCTGCTTCTCTGCATCCCCAGAGGAATTATTTTATTTTTCTCTGAGTTAGCTTGCAATGACTACTACAAAGGGAACTCAGCTAATCTGGGAGAGTGAATCAAGTTTTAAATAAGATGAAACTTACTACTTTACTTTGTAAGGTAATCCATTGATGCTTTAAATGTAAATAATGAAGCCAAGAGCTGGGGATGTAGCACAATGGTAAAGTGCTTGCCTAGCATGTGCAAAGCTCTAGGATCAATCTTTGGTGATGATGGAAATAATAATAATGATAATAATAATAATAATAATAATAATAATAATAATGCGAACATTTTAGAATATAAAGAATAACAAAGAAACTTTGCAAAAAAGTTTTTTTTGCAACTGGGAAGATTGCCTCTTGACATAAACAGCAAACCCTGGAGAAATGTCATAAAGCTCACTTCTGCTAAGGACTGCTCTGATGTCTCCTCTGTGACAAAATTTCTTGACACTTAGCTGGAGTTGATGTCCTGGTAGCCCACCTGCAAATGGTAGGTCTGCAGGGTACACTGAGCACACTGATGTACATCCTAGAAACGCACCACATGAGCTCAGAAGTAGGTGCGGTGTTAATTATCAGCGACCAGCCACATAAAATCATGTCTTGTAGGCAGTTCTGCTCTGGGATGTAGGGCACACAAAGGGAGATTCTCAGTGAGTTCATCCAGCAGGCACTGATATGCAGACTTCCAAAGAACAATTAGTCCTTCAGTGTGTGATTCAGAGGCTGCGTACGGGGGGTTGTTCTCCTTGAGTTAATGGGAGTCTGAGTGTTCACTGAAGGGAGATTAGCCCCAGAAGACAGGGAAGAAAATTAAACCCTTATTTTGATTTGAATTGGGAGCAAATGAAGTGTTCACTGCTCACTAAATGTAAGTGAAGTTAACCTGCAAGAATGAATGGGGACCAACTTTTCTGTGTGGCAAGGAGGGCCCCCGGGGCAGTTAGCACCTGGGAACCTGCAAGGATAGACCTGAGATATAGGGGGCCATTTGTCTCCTTTAGGGGTTTATGGGGTTTTTCAGTAAATGCTGTATCAATGTAGTTAAATCTTCCCAGAACCAATAAAAATGCTCTTTGCCTTTTCTAGCCTCTATTACAAGTCATTGCTATTCATCTAGTTATGGATATCTCGAAAGTAGTCACCAAGTACTAGGAGAGCCTAAGGGATTAAAAGTTTGAAGGAAAAACGTAACCGTATATCATTGGCATTCATGAGAAAACTCACATTAGATATTTGAAAGGCAGGTCCCAGGAGGCAATAGAGAAACCAGGAACAATATTGTGCCAGAAATACCACTGTGGCCAGGACATCGGGGAGTTTATGTCAGGTGGAGAGAAAGAAAGCAGTTTGGAAAGAATATACACATGGAGTTTATTTATATGCACATATTCTCTGAAAAACTGGTATGTTCTGGAAATTGACAAGCAGATTGGGCCTGAAGTTTCTGAAATATGCAGCTGTGCTTATATTTCTTTCACCCTAAAACCTCTGAATAACATCTTGCAACATGATCAATACGTTTTCCCATTTATATCTTCTGATGTTTGCAACCTCTAAACTGAAGCTGGGTTGTGCCCAAGGACCACTTCGTGTCTGGGAGTCCAAGTGTATGACACTGGAGAGTCTCAGGCAGCTTCCCAAGTTGTTGTCCTTTTCTGGAGCAGAAAAGGGGGGCCTAAGGATCCCGTATCCCACTTGAGACCAGACCAGGCCTGCAGTTCTGTGGAACGACAGGGACGTGATCAGAGAGATGTGTCTTCAGGTGATTCTGCCACCGCCCCAACATGGTAGTGTTCTTACGCACGCCTCCACGGTGGAGCTCAGTCCCTCCGTGTGACCTCTTGACGCAATCAAGTGATGCAGTATTTACGCAATCTGAGGCTGTAAATCAGAGCAGTGCACTGTAAAGTAATGATAAAAATACAGCTCATACAGGAACACACAGCAGACAGCTGCCATCATCTGCAGGTGCAATGCTACACATGAAGCTGCAAGCTGTACTTTCACACTAGGGTGTGCGCACAGGAGCATCACCACACAGATGAGCAACGCATCGTGCTGTGACAGCATCTCAGACACAGGGTCACGAGGTGATCAAACTTGTTCAGCTCCATTATAACGCTATGGGACCTCTGTTGCATAAGCAGCCCATCCTTTGACCTCAAGGTCATTGCGACCGCAGCTATCTGTGAAGAGATGGTGTGAATGATATCCTTGCATGAGGTCGTTTATATGAAAAGGGTTTTTCTCCCGCTTACCTTTGAGTTCTCTGCTGTTGATGTCAGGTAGCCAAGGTTAGGCCTACTTTCTTCTGTCCCTTCCATTTTCTGAAGCAAAAGATTAGTAATATCGCCTTTCCAGAAGGCTCTGTTAATTTTTATCAGGGTAAACAAAAAGAACAATTCACGTTATTGTGGCTTTTGGAAGATTTTTTTCTCATATCCCTGAAATACATTGAAGACACACAAACGTAGCAGCCAGCCACCCGTTCATTCTTTGAATTCTGATAACCCAATGTCTCCCATGTTAGGGATCCTGAAAACCACCACAAACAGACTGTGTGTTTTTTTAGACATATTAATGGGGAAAAAAAAAAAAAAACAGTTCATAAACATTTCACTCATTCTTTTATTAAAAGTAAATTGATTAAATGGAGAGATGATGAAAATCTTCACAGAATAAGATCACAGAAGCTTGGCAGAGTGCTAAAATGGAAGGATTCTAGGAAGATGGACCCACATGAACAGAGAGACATCTTAGAATAATGCATTTTTTAAATGTGGTTGTTTGGTGCTTAAAAATGATAATGACCACAAGTATCATACTACTATCACTTAATCAGCCCTGAATTCACATTAGATAGTATTTTAGGCAGCTTATAGGAATGCAGGTACCCTTACCTTAAACTTGAGAAGAAGTTATTATTAGTTTGCCCATTTGAATGGTAAGAAAACTAAGTGAAATAAGTGAAGTGGCCCAAATAATGCCCCCATCTAGTAGGAGGCAAGGGCTGCATTTAAATAGAGGCAGCAGAGCTGGGTGTGATGGTACACACCTGTAACCTCAGCAGCTGAGGAGGCTGAGGCAGGAGGATCACAAGCTCAAAGCCAGCCTCATCAACTTAGCAAGACCTTGTTTCCAAATAAAAAAATAAAAAAAGGTCTGGGGATGTACTCAGTGGTTAGGTGCCCCTGGGTTCAATCCCTGATCCCCTAAATAAATAAATAAATAAATAGATAAAAGGAGGCAGCAGGGGACTCCGTGGTGGCTGAGTAGAGGCTGCCAGCGCTCACTTGCTCCTGCACAAACAAGAACCACAGTCTGTAGCCTGGGCATAGCCTGGCTTAGCCACACATTCTCTGTGTGTCCTGGGCGTACCTGCTTGCAGTGCTGAGACATGATTTGGAACCTATCTCCTCCTCGTGACTCTGCATCTTGATGGTCACGCCTGTGTCTGTGGAGTTACTTACTCTCCCCTGTCCCACTGGAGAATTCTGAGGTCACTGTTGCAAGAATTGCTCACATCAATTGCTGGTTATGGGCAGTGGGAGACTGCCACTGAGGCCTGGTGGTTCCTGGCGTGGTTTTCTTGCCACTGAGCTTGTCTTCCTGAGTGTGATCTGTGGAGCATCAGCCCTTATAGAAGCCGTGCAGAAAGCACTTCCCCTAACTGTGGTTTCTGCACCCTCCAACTGTCAATTTCCATAACATTCATAGCTAGGCATAGATACACATGAGGATCAGAGTTTTATCCCAAGTCACATGCAGAGGTGTCCCGTCAGGTCAGCAGGTGAAGATTTTTGTATGCGACTTGTATCTCCTTTGGAGACAGTGTGCAGGTGGCCGAAGAACAGGGTCTGTCCCCAAAGCCCTATGTACAGGGCACGACCGCTCAGTGCCTGTGCATTTAGCAAAAACAGCCTTCCACAAAGCAAGGCCTCTTCCAAGTTTCTACAACTTCTAAGAACTGAGGAAGAATTTAAGATATACTGAGGTCACATGGTACTCCCTGTCCCCAAATGAGATATTTTTTTCTTTCTCTTTCTTCTCTTTATTTATTTTTCAAAATTGTAATCTCTCCAGAGCAGAGGAATTTCCCAGAGTTTTGCAACATCGATGCTGATAGGCAGCAAGGCTTTCCTGCCAAGGCGACTCCTATTTCTGTGAGGTCGGCCCTGCCAGTGGCAGCCCATATCAGGGGACAGGTTGATGGAAGAGAAGGTAAAAGGTCCAATTGTCCAGGGGCTGGGGACCACGAACCCTAGCCTATGGGAATGGAATGGAATCATGCAAATTCTCTGCGAGCACTCACTGACTCATTTTTCCTTTCTTTCCTCTAATGTATTGCTTTGGGGAAAAAAAAAAAAAAGTATGTTCTTTCTCAAAAGAAATTGTTCAGTTGTGTGTTTTGACTGTATTCATGGTGATATATAAATATAGGGTTTCAGTAAGTATTTTACAATGTAGATCAGAAAATTCACATGTGTATAGTCATTCAAGAAAAGGACATACAATATAAGATGTGAACAGAGAAGGTCTGATTGGCATTAAAACTATGAAAATCCACCCAATTTTCCCAGTTTTGCAGGGGAGAGAACACGTAATAAAATCTAGTGTGGATATCTTGGGCTCCTCCTTCTAGAAGATGGAACGATCACTTCACATGCCCTAGAGGATCATGAAGACTAAATGAGGCTAGCCTGTGTCATTCTGGGCACTGGATGTCACTCCTGTTATGTGTTTGAAAACCATGTTCCTGCTATTATTCTTGGTTTTTTTCCCCTCACTTCCTTGTCTGTGGGCATCCTGTTCTCTCTTCTTCCTCCTTTTCTTCTATCCTGTGATAACATCCTAAAGAACTCTGCCTCTAGGCATCTTGCCTTGCTGATATAGCACAGAGAGGGCAAGCAACATGCCCTCAGAGATCGGCAGGAAATAGGGATGAGTGAAGTACACTGGATATTTGCAATAGAGGTGTCCCCCAAACAGGGCAAATAATGGCATTGTAGGGGACCAATCTTTTTTTTTTTTGTACTGGGGAATTGAAGCCAAGGTGCTTAACCACTGAGCCACATCCTCAGCCTATCTTAGTTTTTGATTTAGAGACAGGGTCTCACTAAATTGCTTAAGTCCTTCCTAAATTACTGAGGCTGGCTTTGAACTTGTGGTCCTCCTGCCTCAGTCTCCAGAGTTGCTGGGATTACAGGCGTGTGCCTCCATGCTCAGTGCCAACCACTCACATCTGTGATTGTTCATATCTTTTGTTTGCCTCTTAGCAGTGTGGAAATATGGACAAAAGGATGTCAGGAGCCGGGCACGGTGGTGCAAGCCTGTAATCCCAGCACTTAGGGAGGCTGAGACAGGAGGATCGCGAGTTCAAAGCCAGCCTCAGCAACGGTGAGGTGCTAAGCAACTCAGTGAGACCCTGTCTCTACGTAAAACACAAAATAGGGCTGGGGATGTGGCTCAGTGGTTGAGTGCCTCTGAATTCAATCCCTGGTGCCAAAATAAAAATAAAAACAAAATGATGTCAGATCTTTAGATGTCTAAAGAGAAGCCACTTTGTTCATTTTTAGTGGGATTTTCCAATTTCTAGACACTGCAGTGGACAAATCGAATTGTTGGACCAGCAGTTAATGACCCCTAGTTCAGAAGATTTCCAGCTTCTTCCTTTTGTGTAAAAATAAAAAGCTGCTGGTATAGAAGGGCTTAAGAGGTCATCTAGTTTAACTTCCTACTTGATCAGAAATACTTTCTATCATATTTCAGAAGAGGTATCATCTGGCCACACAGCTCATGCTTTGCTGGTCTTAGAGAATTCAGTGTCTCAGGGAGAAAAGCCATCGCTTTTCCTTCTGGGTGGTTGATTTTATTGAATCCTCCTACAAACCCCACAAGGAAGATAACGAAGATGCTACTGTGTCATGTTAATTATGATAAAACCCAGACTCAGGAAGGCTGCTTCCCTCTCTCTAAAGTCCCAAAGCCAGGAAACATCTGTAGGTTCTGAGAATGGCGTCCCGGAAGGTCTTGGTTTCAAAGGCAGCGTACTTAACCACCGGCTAAACAATTCTACTTGCTCCAACGCTTGGGGCTGGTATCAAGCTGAAATCTGCTGCCCTGGAATGTCCACCTTTTGGTCTCAGTTCTGCTCTCCTGAGACACAAATAATAAGTTTCATCCTTTTTCCACAAGACAGCCCTTCACATATTTGAAGATGACTCTCCTCTGCCTGCAAAATCCTCTTCTCCCCAGGCTAAACATCCTCATTGCTTTTCACTGACCCTCATAAGTCATGGCTCCTGGCCACTTTATTATGCTGGCCCTCCTCCCCGTCCGGAGAGTGTTTCAATTTGTCAAAGTTCTTCTTAAACCATGGTGCTCAGAAGAGAGCACAGTCCCTCTGTCTGATTGCAAAAGTACAGGTGAGATGGCAATGGCACTTCCCTTATTGGGGCCTCCATGCCTTCATTAATGCAACCTGGGTAACACTGGATTTTTAGCAACTCTATCAGAAGGTGAGCAAGACTTGAATATTGGCTTGTATCAGTTTTTAGAGTTTTTTTATTTTCATATTTTTTTGCTTGAATTGAGTTAAAAAGACTTGTCCAAACCCCATTTCTACTCTGAATAGATTTAAGTGGGCCAGTTTTTCAAACCTAACTGCAAGACTCATAATAAATCATACTAAATATCACATTATTGGATTTATTTGAAGTTTTAGCCTATACTGATCTGTTTTGTTTTTTTCTTGGAGAACTATAGCAAAGTAGGATAAAAGACAAGCCTGACTACTTTGTCTTAAATATATAGATTGTTATTTTCCCTCTACACCCATAATTCTACTCCTCACTTAAGCTTATTTTTACTTTTCCCAAAACAAATTTAAAAACACTTGACATACGTCTCCTGCTATAAATATTCTTGTTTTATTTTTAATTGAAAGTTTTGAAGAAATGTTTTTATAAGCTGAAAAGAAAAATTCTACTTGTTTTAGGTAAGTGGACATATTATATTTAATACACATTACATATATTACATAGTTATTATATATATACATACACATACATATACACATTTGCATCCACTCTGTTCTTTACATTCCAGATATTTCTGAGTTTTATGGTCTGATAGCCTCACTGTCTTTCCCAGCTTTCGTCCATCCACAGGTTAATCAAATATTCAACATGCTTGGGCTGAGAACTTACCAGGAGAACTATTATGCTATAATCTCTGCCTAACCCCAATCCGTTCCTCATCTTGCAAAGCCAGCCTTAAAATCACCCAGCCCAGGATACAAAACCATATGAACACCATTCACTGAGATAGTACAAGAAGGGTGCCGGGTTTTGCTCTCCCTGACTGGGGTCCACTTAGATCTGCCTGCTCAACCTGTATTTCATATGTTTGTTCTGGGAGAGGTCGGCCAGCATCACAGTCCCCCAAACCACACAAGCGTCAGTCACCTGTATTCTCCTACTCTGACCAGCATGAATACCAAAGGCAGTTCCACACGACATAGTCACCTGCACAGGCTGCAGCTGAGCTAGCGCTGCGTCCACTGTCATGACCAAGATGTAGAAAACTCTCCATGAGGGATGCGCCTTCAAATCCCAGGTCTATTTCTATCTCCTGAATGGAAATGTAACAAACACTGCTGTCCTCTAGGCCTCCAGATTCCTGAGTTATAAAAAAGAAGAGGCTTTTACCATCTCTAGACTGTAGTGTCTTCCCATTCTGAAATTCACTGAAAACATGATTTTTCAGCAGTCTTAACACCAATTTGCTCACCCCAGTCTCTTTCAGCAAGTCTCCACGGCCTCCAGCAAAAGGCATCGGATGGAAACTCCATCAGTGATGGAGTTAAGTTCTACCACTTGATTTCTCTCGTAATAAAATAAAATGAAATGTAGAAGGTGATCCTATTTCCATAACAAGTGTATTTGCATTTATTTCATGCTGCTAATAACTTAACATGAAATCCTGCCTTCTCTAAGAGAAGAAGTAATGCCTTTTCTATGATCACATTAAACATGCTGTGCATTGCATGTTTCCACTAATCTATCATCTATTACGACTGCCTATTTTTTTGAGAGGTTGGCATAACAATTATCATAAGGGAGAGCATTGTATTTTGAAAACAAAGGATATGATAGTACAATTTATCTTTCTCCTTTGCCTGACTTAATGGCAGTTGGGATTTCCTAGTCGAAGCCAGATTTTTTTTTTTTTCACATCATAAATATTTCACTTTTTAATTTATTATTGATTTAGGTTGATAGTAAATAACTCCATGAATGCTGAGGTTGGAAATATGCAGTCAAAATTAGTAAGAATCTTCTCTTCTTTCTGGGCATGGATTTTGATCACACGGAAATAAAATAGTGGAATTACCCGAAGAGAGTAAATTTGGGATTTCTCATTTATCTGACGCAGTTCATTAACTGGTCAATTAAAAACAAAAGGGCAATTAGTGCTGAGCACATTGGTTCTGATGATGAACATGGTATCTGAAAATGGATCTTGATCCCTGTTACAAACGTCTTCAGTGCCAGAGCAATGGTGCTATAAATAGGAAAAGAATAAAGCTCATTAGGACTCAAGTGCTTGCAACAGTAGTTTCCTGATGTACAAAGAAATACGAGCAAGACACAGTTACAAAGAAAAGTGAGTGTGTGTGTGTGTGAATTTTTTTTTTTTTTTTTTTTTTGGTACTGGAGATTGAACCCAGGGGTGTTTAACCACGGAGCCACATCTCCAGCCCTTTATTATTAATTATTATTATTAGTATTTTATTTTGAGTCAAGGTCTTGCTAAGTTGCTTAGGCCCTCACTGAGTTGCTGGGGCTGGCCTCAAACTTGTGATCCTCCTGCCTTAGCCTCCCAAGTCGCTGGGATTACAGGTATGTGCCAGCACACCAGGTAGTACACCAGTACTTTGAAGTAATATTCCTCCATTGGCCATTCTGTTTTCTTGTACCTAGAGCCAATAACCAAAGCCATTTAATAGCAGTTTCTTTTTCCTACTGCCAACGGTGAGAAAAAAGACATTTCAGTGTGAAGGAGATAAAAAAAACACATAATCATTTAATGGACCTGAAGATTTCTGTAATGTGTGTTGAGTGCCAAAAATTCTCCGTCACCCAGTTTAGTGTCACCTATATGTATTTACAGACGTTAAAGAGCATTATGTTGATAGGGTTGGACGAGAAAAATTTCACATGTTTTCCACCGTCAGACAGTGGAATGATGGAGGCCGTCTTCTGTGTTCTCTGAAGCTCACTAAGTGAAGTTGCTAAATCCCAACAAGACTTCTTCATGAGCTCCTTTCAGAGGTTCATTAGGACATGTCACACACACACTCACCCAGCCTACTTTGTCAAGCCACTGTCCTCCGATCTCAGTGCAAAGAAAAGGTGGAAAACTCCTTAGTGAAAAATCAAGAGATGCTGTCACTCTGATCAAGGTCACTCCCATCATCTGCTGTGTTTGCTGGGCCTGCCTAAGTTGGACATGGCCATGACCTCCTCAAAGTCCCCTGCCGCCTTGTATCTAGCCAGTATTTGATGTCTATACATATTCCCAGTGTACTGGCAATTATGCACAGAGACCAGTTTTAGAGCTATGGCATAGATCCAGTGAGAACTTATTATTTATAAAACAAGTGAAGCCATGTGGGGTGGAGCACGCCTGTCATCCCAGCCCTTTGGGAGGCTGAGGCAGGAAGATCGTGAGATCAAAGCCAGCCTCAGCAATGGCGAGGTGCTAAGCAACTCAGTGAGACCCTGTCTCTACATAAAACACAAAATAGGGCTGGGGATGTGGCTCAGTGGTTGAGCGCCCCTGAGTTCAATCCCTGGTACCTGCTCCCTGCAAAAAAACAAGTGATTACTCCAAACAAAGAAACTATTAACATTGTCTGAGTTACGTACCATTAGATTGGGAGATGAATTCTGTCATCTCCCTTATGGACCAGAAGCAGGTCTGTGATAAATGGTTAAAATAGGTCATTAAGGCAGAATATATAATCTGAAGGTACTTCAATATACAGGACTCCTTTATTTCTATTTAATATATGATATTGGTGAGTATGTGTATGTGAGATTAGAGAAATATAGTTTTATAAATGTTGTATTGAAATCCTCAGCCAGGCCCAGTGGCAGATACCTGTAATCCCAGCACTTTGGGAGGCTGAGGCAGGAGCACTGCGAGTTCAAAACCAGCCTCAGCAACGGCAAGGCGCTAAGCAACTCAGTGAGACCCTATCTCTACATGAAACACAAAATAGGGCTGGGGATGTGGCTCAGTGGTTGAGTGCCCCTGAGTTCAATCCCTGGTACCAAAAAAAAAAAAAAAAGAAGAAGAAGAAATCCTCATAATACAGGGATTATGATTCTCACAGACCAGGGATCATTCATAAATGGTGAGGTGCTAAATATGTTCATGTTTTTAGGACATACGGGCTCTGGTACAACTGTTCGACTCTTCCTGTGTAGCACAAAAGATGTCAAAGACCATAATAAGAGAGAGGCATGTTGGGTTGCAATGCACTTTTATCAACAGAAACAGGCAAAGGGCTGAATTTGGTCAGCAAGCTATGAGTTGTTGATTCTATTTTAGCCTTTAGTCTTTACAAAGGTGATATAAATGTGTGTGTACATATATGCATGTGCGTATTGTATATATGCGCCTATATGGTCATGGGGAATATCCCTTCATCAACCAATATTTCACTTTCAGCATAAAAATGCAAATATTCACACTAAGTTGAAGAAAAGGTCTCATCTACTACTCATTGGCTTGGGACAGGTTTTTGTCCCCAAACTGATGGGCAAATTTCAACTTTCAGGGATTTTTTTTTTTTTTTTTTTTTGCAAGAAAGGGATTGTGAACTTGAGATGTTCTTGGCCGAAGTGTTTGAAATTGTTACTTTTGCACTGAGAAATTCCAGCAGAGGAAAAGTGAACACACAGGGTCTTGCAGAGACAAAGTTCAGTCCAGTAATAGTAGAACAATAACCTTAGCTGTTAGCTGAGGAATCAAGATGCCTGCTTCTCTGCACCAAAATATCATTTGAAAGATTGCATGGCCTATAAATCTCACCTATAGCTAAATGCTGCTGATACACTTAGAGCTTCTAGAAATCCATTTCAGTTAGGTTTATATAGTGACCTTCCTTTATTAGTCCATTTTGCTTCAAGTGGTCTGCAAGACTCTAGGAACCTGTGGCTATTTTGCATGTCACTGACTAACATAAATTTTACCCACTGAATTTTTCTACCCTAGTCTGCAGCGAGTAAATAACTAGACTCTTCTTATCTGGATTGTTCTCAGTGAGCCAGGGTATTCTCTCTCCTCAGGCAATTTAAACTTTTACAAATGATAACTGATGCATAAATATTAGCTATTTAGGCTGGCCTTCTAGAGCAGTTCCCAATAAAATATCTGTTGGGCTTTGCCCTCATTACAGTATGCTGATAAGCAATTAGTTGGTAAAGGGCATATTTGCTGTTAAATGACACACTGGATTGAATCAAACAACCTGAGAATATTAGGGATAGATGGAATTTAAAGGTGATTTCTAGGTCACACTCTTTGATTTTCTGAGGGGCGCAAAGGGATTATAAGCAAATCACCCCCATGGTACTGAGTTATTTAGGAGAAAAACAATAGCAATAGCCCAACCTCTAGATTCTCAGGGCCACCTGTCTTCATAAGAGGTAGTTAGCTGCCACACATGAACCCAGCACATACTCACTGAACAGCCCCGAGGTCTGCATTAGACACTACGCTGAGTATTATGGGCAAGGAAGACACATAGAGTTATCCTCAAGGTAAAGAATGAAGAAATGGCCTCACAGTGGGACCTTTGATAACTGTACATCCTGGTATACATCATGGCGACTGGCTCTAGAGTTTTTAAGAAACTCTTGATGGGAATTTGGGATGAAAATTGAAGGTACTATTCCAATCATTTGGGTTGCAGGAGACGAAACACAACACAAGAAGGATCAGGCAAAAATTTGCTCCCTCACCTCTCACATCTTTGAATTCTAGAAGTTTAAGCACGGCTGGGTGTTTCGTGGTCCTGGGATATGACTAGACGCTGTGTGGTGGGATAAATCACAGTGATGCTGGGGTGTTTGGAAGAGAGGAGTCTGGTTTTTCCAGAGAAAGGCCACATAGAGTCTGTACCCAGGAATGGGAAAATAGCAAGCAGAGTCCTTGGAGGTCCCCTATATAGGGCCAGTGGGGCATCTAGGTGTGGCTGGCTTCCTGGAGTCTGTACGTGTGAAGGACTTGCCAGCCCAGGGAAGAACAGGCTGCTCCTGGGTGTTAGACTGGGGGGATCCTGGAGATGGGTGGTTGTGTCCACATAATGCAGCTTTCTTAGACCCTGACCAAGGTCATAAATGTGGTGATTTTGCCAACTCTCAAGAAGAGGAATTGAGAGCTCTCAGCTCTAACTTCAAACAGGGTCAAGATAATCCATATGCAATAGTGCACAGATCCACAGGTCTGTATGTTTGGGACTTCATGGAAAGACCACACTCTCATCCTGATAACACCAACCAAGGTCCTAGCTTGACTGTCTTTGCTTTCATTTAAGGCATATGCCATTCTTTACCTCCTATTGTAGCCAAGGGAGTGCATTCCTGATTGGCAAAGCCCTGGTCACATGCTCTTCCTTGGAGCTACGAGATAGAGGCGATGTCATTCCCACTAGGGGGCTAAGGTTGTGTTGGGTGATGGTTCCTCAAAATTGTAACAGCTTTTATCAAAAGATGAGATCAAAGCCTGGCATATGTCACACACCTATACCCCCAAGTGCCTGGGAGACTGAAGCAGGAGGATCATAGGTTCAAGGCCATCCTGGGCAACCTAATAAGACTCTATCTCAAAATAAAATTTAAAAAAATCAGGACAAGAGTTGGGGGGAGAAGGATTGATGATGTAGCTCAGTGGTAGAATGATTGCTGAGGATAAACAAGGCCCTAGATCCAATCCCCAGTACCAAAAAATAAAAGAGAAAAAAAAGAAGAAAGATAAAAAAGAAAAAGAGGGCAAGATTTTCTAGTAAGAAAAAATAATGAATATCAATTCAATAAATGGCCATATAATTAATCTTATACACTGAAACTTTTTGAGATGAGGAAGACTATTAATAGTTCTGCCCTGACATTTGAGTAAACAGAAATTGTCCAAGGAAAATAATTATGGTACTATTACAGAGTTTTTAAAGGATAGGTCCCGTAAAGGAGAATTTTATACAAATCCAATTGTGTCTGTGGAGCAATAGTGTCTGACTCATGTGCAAAGTGAATACAAGGTGGAGACAGGAGACAGGAGGATCGTGAGTTCAAAGCCAGCCTCAGCAATGGCGAGGCGCTAAGCAACTCAGTGAGACCCTGTCTCTACATAAAACACAAAATAGGGCTGGGGAGGTGGCTCAGTGATGGAATACCCCTGAATTCAATCCCAACTACCAAAAAAAAAAAAAAAACGAAACAGAGAAAAGGAAGGTTAGAGATTTGTGTATGACCTTCAATGCCATTCCAAGGACTTCGGGTGTTTGTGCAATGGACCGTGATTCAAGGTTTTAGAATACGGGCATAATTGAACCAAATCTTTGTTTTAGGGAGAAAATTTTGTTGGTGACATTCATATGGGTAGAAAGGAACAATAAGATTGGAGGCAGGAAGACTGTCCATGGATTTCTCTTCAAAACCACAACCCTGGATAAAATCATCATCCCTTTCTTAGACTATAAATGTAGCATTTAACTGAACTGCATAAATCCACTTTTTACTCCATTTCTTCTTGTGTATACAGCAGCCAGAGATGTAAATTAGATACTTTGTTAATTGGTTCTTTTGAGTTATGTATGGCAGTAAAATCCATTTGGATGTAATTATACAAGCATGAAATATACCTTATCCTAGTTAGGACCCCATTCTTGTAGATGTACATGATGGCGGGATTCACTGTGGTGTTTTCATATATGTACATAGAAAAATTATGTCAGGTTCATTCCTTTGTCTTTCTTTTTCCTATACCCCCTCCATTCCCATTATCTAGTCTACTGAACTTCTATTCTTCCCCTCCCCTATCCTTATTGTAGGTTAGCTTCCACAAATCAGAGGTAACATTCAACCTTCGGCTTTTGGGGACTGGCTTATTTCACTTAGCATAGTCTGCAGATCCATTCATTTACTTGCAAATGTTATAGTCATTCTTCATGGCTGAGTAATACTCCATTGTTTATTGTACTGCTTTTTTTTTATTCGTTCATCTAAAAAAAAAAAGCAGTACAATAAACAATGAAGGGCACCTTCATTGGTTCCGTAGCTTAGCTATTGTGAATTGAACTGTTCTAAACATTGATGTGGCTGTGTCACTGTAGTGTGTTGAGTTTAAGTCTTCTAGGTATATACCAAAGAGTGGGATAGCTGAGTCAAATGGTGATTCCATTCCAAGTTTTCTGAGGAATCTCCATACTGCTTTCCACAGTGTTTGCACCAGTTTGCAGTCCCACCAGCAATGTATGAGCGTGCCTTTTCCCCACATCCTCTCCAATATTTATTGTTACTTGTATTCTTGATTGTTGCCATCCTGACTAGAGTGAGATGAAATCTCAGTGTAGTTTTAATTTGTATTTCTCTGTTCACTAGAGATGTTGAATAGTTTTTCATATATTTGTTGACTATTCATATTTCTTCTGTGAAGCATGTGTTCAGTTCCTTTGCTAATTTATTGACTGTGTTATTTTATTGGTATTAAGTTTTTTGAGTGCCTTATGTATCCTGGAGATTAATGCTTTATCTGAGGTACAGGTGGCAAAGATTTTCTCCCATTCTGTAGGCTTTTACTTCACTTTTGATTGTTTCTTTTCTGTGAAGAACCTTTTTATTTATTTTATACCATCCCATTTATTGATTCTTGATTTTACTTCTTCTGCTTTAGGAATCTTGTTGAGGAGTTGGTTCCTAAGCTGACATGATGAAATTTCGGGCCTACTCTTTCATGTATTAGGTGCAGGGTCTCTGTTCTAGTGCTTTTGATCCACTTTGAGTTAATTTTTGTGCAGGGTGAGAGATAGGGGTTTAATTTCATTTTGCTACATATAGATTTCCAGTTTTCCCAGGACCATTTGTTGGAGAGGCTTTCTTTTCTCCAATGTAGGTTTGGGGCACCTTTGTCTAGTATGAGATAACTGTATTTAAGTGGGTTTGTCTCTGTGTCTTCTATTCTGTACCATTGGTCATCATGTCTATTTTGGTGATAGTGCCATGTTGTTTTTGTTACTATAGCTTTGTAGTATAGTTTAAGGTCTGATATTGTGATGCCTCCTGCTTTGTGTTTTCTCTCTGAAGGTTGTTTTGGCTATTCTGGGTCTCTCATTTTTCCAAATGAATTTTGTGACTGTTTTTTTTTTTCTATTTCCA
This sequence comes from Geosciurus inauris, assembly GCA_004024805.1. NCBI lineage: Eukaryota > Metazoa > Chordata > Mammalia > Rodentia > Sciuridae > Geosciurus > Geosciurus inauris. The sequence goes on from PVHX01000003.1 coordinate 487,285, forward strand.
TGAAGTACATTATTGGAATTTTTATGGGAATTGCATTGAATTTGTTTAGTGCTTTTGCTAGTATTTTGGCCATTTTGACAATATTAATTCTGCCTGTCCAAGAACATGGGAAGACTTTCCATCTTCTAAAATCTTTCTCTATTTCTTTCTTTAGTATTCTGTAGTTTTCATTGTGGAGGTCTTTCTCCTCTTTTGTTAGATTGATTCCAAAGCATTTGATTTTTTTGGAGGCTAGTAAATTCAATCTTGATTCTGCTCTACAAAAATTCCTTAATTATAATCCTAAGGTACAAAGCCTGTCCTTATGGCCCAAAGGTTTTGCGGAGTTGAGATTCTGTTTCTTCCCCCTTCTTCCATGGCACTATCCTTTGCAATGTCAAACTGGACTCTTTCAGGTCTTTGGAAATGTATACCCAGCCCTGGCTTAGGCACACCCCCTATCTTTGGTTTAGACTGCTAGTCTCACCTGTCAGTTATACCTGTCTTCAACCTGAAGCTGTTTTCTTCACCCCTGTAAACACACTCTGCCTGGTGAAGAGCTACCTGTGTTTCAAGCTTGTGCTCCAAAATGTTGCCTGAATCGCACTCTGTAAAACTCATTAAGCTCTCAGTTTTTTTCTTTAAGTGTTACAAGACTCTTACTACACATAAATATTTGCTTATATGTGTATAGGATCTTTTGGTGTTTTGTTTTATCTTGTTTGTTTTATTTTTTTCCTTTGCTATTTTCTTGAATTCTCTCACAAGACAGAATCCTTCAGGGGAGAGATGAAGGATTTTGAGTTTACTGCTAATACCTAAGTACCTAAGGTTTTGCAAAGAATATAAATAAATATTTGTTGGAAATATTGAATGAAGGAATGGCTGTAGCATATAATGTAATTTAACCATAGAGATTTAAATGCTTAGAATCTGTGGTGTGAAAGGAAATAGAAGATATTATATGATACAAGAGAATTTTAAAAAGAACATTATTGATTCAATGCATTAAACTTAAGATTGTTTCTTTTTCTCTGTATCTGTTCTCTAGTTTAAATTTTGAAAGTATTTAACTTAAGTTTTATGCAAAATTTGAATATGGTCAATGTTTTTGGTTTAAGCGGACTTGTCTAGTGGCATAAAAAAATGAAAGATTTTTAAAAATTTAAAATGTATTTGGAAATGATTAAAATTTTATTATTTATTAGCTTTAGACTCAAAAGGCCATATACTTCCAAATGGTACTTGGGGTGGTAAGAAAATATAATTGTACTATGCTAAAAGTTTCTAAGAGGTCTTATCATAAATACAACCTAAATGAGTTTATTCTGAGATTATTCTAAATGTTTATGCATTTATGAGTTTTCACCAACCACTTACTACATTTTACTGTTAACGGCCAAACTAACACATTAGCTTGATTTCATTTACCACTGATTAGCTTAAATGTCAAAATAAACTAGGGAAAATTATGATGTAACCCATGAGGAAAAGCAGGTCTCCTACCTGGGTGATAACACTACCAGAAACTGATTTCTTACAGAAATTTTGAAGTATAACATTAGTTTTAGTTCTAACAACATTAAGAAAGACAATGTTTCCTAATGAGTATGTTCTCAATAATACTGATAAAAACATTTAGAAAATCCATGAAATTTCTAAAATCACTGATCATATATGTAAGAAAATACATGTAATATAGGTAAGGTGACAATATCTGTAAGAAACTATAAGATGGATTGGATCTTACTCTTAATAATTAATAATCAAATATGCAATCTGATAAAAGAATTGAAGAAGTTGGTTTAATAAGGTTTTTTTTGTAATTGTTAACATTTTGAAAACTGAACCAGACTTAAATTAATGAATATTTTATCCACAGTGAATCTATTCAGACAAGTACCATTCTACCTCATTAGAAACTATAGCAAAAATCATAGTAGTGATGCACATATTTAAGATGTGAACAGAAATTGTGAAAATATGAACTGGTTACTTAAACTTTCCAAAAAAAAAAAATATATATATATATATATATATATATAAAGTAGGCACATAGATTGCTTCACATTGGATAATCATTTTTAATACTAAATTAAAGCAAGAACTAACCATTAGAATACATATTAAAATACTCATGTTTCTATATTTATAATTTTATAACTATTTTTGTTACTTTCAGACTCTTAAGATACTGACTGGAAGATAGACTTTTTTTCCTGCTGATTGTATGGGAGAAATTTTGACCTTACAAAGTGGAGATGAGGTTGCTATGGAAACTGGTAATTCTGCTGCCACTCATAAATTCTTGTGCAGGTAAAGTGTTCTATTATTATGGGTTTAGATTGATAAATATATTGGCATTGTATTTCTTTCTAGAGGTGAAATAACATTCCAAATTTAGTCATTCAGCATTTGAATGACTAAATGCTGAAGTTTTGAAGGTAACCTTTGTGGCTAATAGAATATGATCTTAATCCTTAAAATATATATCAAATACTATTTTTAAACTAACATGTATATTAAAACATATATATATATATAACATCAAATACTATCTTTAAGTTAACATTATCACATTCATAAGTTGTCAAATGTAGAGTAAAAACGTGATTAAATGATCTTATTACTGATAAACAATGAAAAATTGTTCTTAAACTTACTTATAATGAACTCTTTCAAAAACTAAAATTGAAATACATTTTGCCTCAAATTTAGAAGTTATGGGAAAAATGCATGTTAACATACAGAAAATGGAGATATAGAACATTACGACAGAAAGCACAGCTAACTTAGAAATTGTTTTTTTCTTTCTTCTTTGCTTTTTAATAACGAACAAAATAAACCAATGCTTGTTTTTCATTCATGCTAAACAGAGTAATGTCTGTGTACCTGCTCACTTTGGTTTTGTAACAAACCACCCTAAATCAGAGTAGGTTAAAATACCAAGTAACCATGGGTTTATATGGGGAGATGGCCAGCGTCTCAAGGGGTACTTCTTCCTGTTAAGGAGGATATAAGCCACCAGAGAAATTAAAGTCTAAAGCAATTAGTAAAGAACAAAAGACAAAGTCAGATAATTTCAAAAAGTTGGAGCAGACTAGTAGGTCTAGTCCGCATGGGAGCTGGGCTAGACAATAGAAAATAGCTCTTGTGGTTTATTTAAGGGGATACATCCAATGCAGGGATAAAGTTTCAGAGGTGGAGTCTCTTGCTTGGTGATGTCTTGCAGTCTGCAGGTTGACTGGCATACTAGCAGGTCACACCTATCTCAGAGGGGCTGTGCACCTAGAGCAGATCGGTCCATCTCCGGTGCTGGGTGGGCCTTTTGGCAGAGTTTGAATAGGGCTCACAGTGAGTCAGGGCCGTCAACCAGAGGAAATGTCCACTGGTCATTCCCAGACACCAGATTCTCCTATTCAACAGGCTACGATGAGCGGCGGTCCACACACAGCCCAGGGGCAGCTGTCTGCAGTGTTAGGTGACAATTCTGTGGCTTAGCAAATTAGTATGTGCTCCCCTGGACTGTGTTTCCAGGTCTGCTCAGGTGCACTGTACCTGTGGCCACCTAGAGGCATCTGCAAACTGACTGGTCTAGAACACTCTCAGCTGAGGCTACTGGGCTAAATAAACTGTCTTTCCTCTTGGAGTCTGAGCGGTTTCACATGGTGGCTACTGAGGGTGCCAAGTAGCATATGAAGGAATGGATGTCTTTCGAGGCCCAGGTCTGAAGCACCCACACTGTCATTCCTGTGAGATTCTGTTGGCCATTGTAAGTCATGCAACCAGCCCAGGTTCAAGGGGTTCGGAAATGGGCTTCTCCTGGTGGAAGAGCTGCAGAGTTACACTGTTACGCAGCCTGGGAGTAGCAAAGAGAAGAGTGGCTTTTGTAAATAATCAACCACAGACAACTGAGATCATGCAGTTCTATGTTCTTAATTGCTAACCCTACCTAAGGTGTCGCAGAGGTGGACATTGGTTAGGATATCTCATTGTCTGAGAAGCCCTTCTTGTCCTATTATCACCCCATTTCTTCCAAACTGTGACAACAGATGCTGTTGACATCTCACATATTCATAACTAAGCAGTAATATATTGGAAGAAACACAGGAACAAATATAACAACTTACAAATCAGAAACACAGTAATCATGCGGGACATATATTTAATAGCAATCCCAAGAGATGGAAAGCTATGGGAATGCTAAAATATGCACAAATCAACCAGAAGAATCAAACCGCTGCATAAAGATATTTTTACCACAAGTGAATTCAACAGTTTGACATGCTATTTGTTCAAAATGATCATATTATTTTGATTGGTGACACTTCTAACTCTGCCACAGAGATTCTGAGTTAAATAATCATATCTCATCTTTTGTAATAGATTAAGAAAGCAGTCATCAAGCTGCCCTCAAATTATACATGTGTGAATAAGAATTCTATGTCTACCCTTCACATTCAACTTCGTGTCAAAATTCAACATTCGCATTTTGCCCTTTAAATGCATCTGCTGAATTAGCATAGGATCTCTAAAAGACCTTTTGTGTTCAATTAAAATGAATTATTTTTCTCAGAACAGATATTAAATCTGAGAAATAATTCAGTTCTCCTATTAACTTTTATTGACCCAAATTGGATGTGATTCAACAAGTCCTTTTGCTTTGTTTTTCAGATAAAATAACAGGAACAATCGTATATCCTTGGTGCACGATTTCATTGTGAAAGAAAAGATTGGATCTATTTTTTTTTGAGCTATTGCCATTTAATAAGATAATCTAAGCTAAACATTGCCCCAGAGGTAAACATGCCAATACTGTTTTATACAAGAGAGCTTTGCTTTAAATTTGTTTGTTCTGTTAGAGATTTCATGGTGTCTCCCTTCTTGTGGATATTATGTTAGTTTAGAAAATTAGATTGTCTTATGATCCCCAAACTTGCTTTTTATTCATGCTGAAAGTCCTTCATAATTACATGCTTTTTCTTTCAGTGTTGTAATCCCTTTAAAATGTGGATATATCTTCAGTCTTCCTAAACTCCAAAATAGAACTTAAAAATTTACTACAAAAATTTCTCTTCTTCTGTTGCACTGCTTTACTTAACCTTTTTTAGGGCCTTTAGTACAGACATTGGCTTCTTGAGTCTTTATAGTGAAGCTTAACCCATCTAACCTTACATTATTTCTTCTGAAACATTCTTGGAGTTTTGATTTTTTTTTTTTACTGTTCAATTCTTCTGTTTCAGTATTATTCTTTAAATATTAGGAGAACCTCAAAGCCCATTTAATTAAGAAACAATTGTTAAGTATCTATCTTTAAATTATTGCATTCATAGATGTGGTGGGGTAGGCAATGGCTCCCCCAAATATCTAGGTCCTCATGCCTGGAAACTGTGCATGTAGTAAGGCAAAATGGATTTTTCAGATGTGATTAAGGGTCATGAGATGGGAAGATTACCCTGGACTGCTTGGATGGGCAATCCCAAGTGTCTTTATAAGATGGAGGCAGAGCTAGATTTGATACAGGGAATGCAGTGAGAGGTTAGAAGATGCTTTATTTCTGGGTTTACAGATGGAATAAGAGACCATGAGCCAAGGAATGTGGGAAGAAAGCTCTAGAAGCTGGGGAAGGCAAAGATGTATGGAGGGAGCTTGACCCTGCCAACCGCTTATCTGGGTCCCTGGAAACCCCATTTTGCATTTCTGACCCCCAGGACGGCAAGAGAATAAACCAGAAACTCAGTAATTGTATGGGACATATATTTAATTACAGTCTCCAGAGATGGAAAGCTATGGGAATGCTAAAAATATGCACAAATCAACCAGAAGAATCAGACCACAAAGTTTGTGGTAGTTTTTAGAGAAGTCAGAGGAAACTAATGGCATACTTTTCTCCCTCAGTCTACTTTAAGCTTCAAGATGACAGGAGCTGTATCTTCCTGGCACTGGGTAGTGGTTCAGTAAATGCCTCTAAAATGAACTGATTAATTAGTTACTAAAATTAAATGTTTTGGGTCCTATTTATATTATCCTGAAGTAGAGTGTATTCAGTCATGTAGCATCCACTGGGGAACCATTAGTCAGATCCAGCTCTTTACTTTCCTGCTTGTGTTATGACATCAATGTCCTAGGATTTTAGAACTACAATTCTAGTAACATTTTAGAAGTTTTAAACTATGTCTCAACTGAATGTGAACTTAAGACCAGGGATTTTCATTTGCTTTATTCTCCATATTATTATAGTCACCTGGGAGGCTAACCCTTAGTATTTCTAATTAAGAAAGCAGAGCATTCAATTCTGCAGATGCAGGCATACACTAGTGCCTACGATGGGCCAAGCACTGAGGTACATGTTGACCTTTAACAATAAGAAGACTCTAGTTTGCGCCCTCTTCAGCTTCACAATCCAAAAAGAAAGCAGGAGACCCACAAGTAGGCTGATAATTTCAATGGTGGAGGGACCAGTTACTGTTTAAATGACTTACTAGGGGGCACATAACACGGGATTCAGTGAGAGTACATCTTGTGATTTTGTCCAGAATTCATCCATTGCGCTTCCTTCCATGTGACAAACTCAATTATATTAAAGATCGCTCTTGCTGTCCGCCTTTGAGGGTTGAATAAGCATGGCACAGTCTCCAGGGTCAGCCAGCCAGCAGATACCATCCACCTTTGCCATATTGGTGCAGAATTTGTTTTATCTGGGCCTATCCCTGGACTTTTACTAAAACAAAATAGCAGAGATATATTCCCTTTGTAAAGGTCTAGTGTGAGGATGTATCAGGATCTACTGTTTTGGGAGACTTTGGCGAAAAATAGCATTAGCACCAAAATAGAATATTCCAAGGGAAATAAGGCATGATATTTTAACTGTTCCTTTGGACTTTGTGGAGATAAAAGCCAATAATGCACATATTCCCCCCCTTTATGCTAATTATAGTTGTCTGTCTTAAGATAGAAAAGATTTTGAAATCACAGGTTGGAAAATTATTTTTGCTGTAAATGACTCAAGATACTAAGGTCCTGTTAGAAATTGAACTCTGCTGGTATAATGCCAATAACTCTTGAGAATAAGGAACAGAGCAAATGAAGGAATGGAAAAAGTCACAAATTCCTCTGGGAAAATAAAGCAGCAAGAAGTTTAATAAGCCAGGTGCAGTGGTGCACGCCTGTCATCTCAGCACTTTGGGAGGCTGAAACAAGAGAATCACGAGTTCAAAGCCAGCCTCAGCAATGGTGAGGCACTAAGCAACTCAGTGAGACCCTATCTCTACATAAAACACAAAATAGGGCTGGAATGTGACTCAGTGGTTCAGTACCCCTGAACCACTCAAGGCTCAGTACCCCTGAGTTCAATCCCTGGTACCAAAAAAAAAAAAAGTTTAATATACACTCACAGTTTATGTTAGCTCCAAGTTACTGGACTACTACATGTCCTAGGGTCTAAAACATCATATATGTTAATGAGATAATTTGAGGAACCACATCAATAAATGGTAGAACTTTTTCAACTACATGTCTAACTTTTTACTTTTTTAATTCTGCACAAGTGATTTCCATGAAGAAGTGATTTATTCTTCTTTATCCTAGAATAATACTCAATGATGTGACTGGAAAAAAATCCATTATGTGTATAAAGCAGTCCATCAGCCACATAGGATCAGATTCGGATGTTAAAATGTTACATATATTCAAAAACTGAAAGTGTATAGATGTGGTTAAATGCTAAATTTTCTAACACTGAGAAAAGACTCAGGATCCATCAGATATTTCCTGTCTTTAAATCTTTTACTTTTCATTGTGTTATGTTTGTATATTAAGTGTCCCCCAGAGGTTCATGGGTTGAAGGCTCAGTTCCCATCCTAGCATTAGTGAGAGATAATGGAATCTTTAAGATGCAGGACCCAGTCTGAGGACTTGAGGTCATGGGAGGGTATTTCAGTCAGCATTTTCCTTTCTGTGACCAAAAGACCTGACAAAAACAATTAGAGGAGGAAAAGTTCATGTGGGGCTCACGGTTTCTGAGGTCGCAGTCCAAAGACGGCTGACCCCATTGCTCTGGACCAAAAGGAAGACAGGAGTTCATGGCAGAATCATGAACTGGAGGAAAGCTGCTCAGAAAGCAGAAAGAGCAAGTGCTAATCTCAGCTCACAAAAAAAGAAACCCCAAAGACACCCCCAGTGACACACCTTCTCCGGCTACATCCCACCTGCCTCCGTCACCACCCACTTGATCCCTATCAGTGGATTAAGACACTGACTGGGCTATGGCTCTCATAACCCAGTCACTTCACCTGAAAACTTTGCATTGCCTCACACATGAGCTTTTGGGGGGCACCCAATATCTAAACCGTAACAGGGGGTGTGCCCTGGAAAAGGATAGTGGGACCCCAGTCCCTTCCTCTTCCAATCGTTCACTTCTTAGCCATGAAGTGACGAGTTTTACTTTGGCTTCTGCTTTCCCCACCCCCAATGATGGTACCCTCTGACCATAAGACTCATAACAACAAAGCCCATAGATAGTTTTCTTGAACCTCCCAAACTGTGAGCCAGGAGCAACCTTTTCTCTTTATAAGTTGATTCTCTCTGGTATTTATTACCAGTAACAGAGAGCTGACTGACACTGTATGGTTTTATGTGCTTTGAGACGTTTATGCAACTTTCACAATTCTGCTTCAAATTCTTAAAAATCAATATTTTTTGTTTTCTTAATGTCCTGCTAATCATCATTTTCCTATCTCACACAATGTCTTCTTCATAGAAATTTACAATAGACTATTATATATATATATATATATATATATATATAGTTATGTACACATGAGTTTAGGCATCACAGTTTAAGTTTCCAATATGCAGCTTTGTGACATTGATGATGGCAGTTATGCTTCTAACAATTTTTAAAATTATTTAAATAATATTATTAATAGAGTAAAATTTTCAAAAAGATTAATAGGGTAAAAATGATCATCAGCTGCAGCATGTGATCTGCCTGCTTTAAGTTCCCCGGGCTGGAAGATGGCACAATTTTAAATGCAGGAGCCAATAGAATCTCTGCAGTCCTTCAGATTCATGTGAGTGAGGCTTGTATTATAGATGCAAATATAATAAGTAATAGCAAACATCACTGCTTACAAGGAATGTGATTTACTTGGCATTCAGATTCATGCTGTCTTCAGAATTTCTGCTTAACATATTCTAATTTTGTTATTTTAACAAAATGATGTCCTTTAAAAATGGTAGTTGTTTTTTTTTTTAATCCACTTGTCTCCTAAGTGTAGGTGGTTCATTCATGTGCCATTTGTATTTATTTATTTTGCTGCAGGAAGAGTACTTTTGTATAGATCTTATAAGGTATGGACTGAGCCTCTCTTTGTGCAGAAGTCCTGACTATTCAGTATGAGGCTTCGTTTTGCCCCAGTGAGTGAATAATTCAAAGAATAAACATGGGTTTGTTCACAGTTATTGGCAGAACAAGACTAAAGGCCTGCTCGAGGGTTTCTAACTCTGGTGTTCCAACATCAGGTCCTAATGAGCTACATTTTCCTGCCATATTAATCCCTCTGAAGGAAGAAACTGAGGCTTGAAATAAGAAGCCTTCCCTGCCTCTATTTCCATGTAATGTCTCCGGACAAATGTGTTTCTATTATCTTCAAAATGTTTCTCAAAGTAATTGATTCATAGAACTTGAATTAAGTTGCTTTTAGGGCAGATATTCCAAAAAAGCTGTTTATCAATATCTTTATGTACTCACCATTTATGAATGGGGCAGCCTAGAAGAGTCTGGGAGAAATCTACCTCTTCTAAATGTTCATGATCAGGTACCTCTGATAAGGATTTATTGGGAAGAATTTATGATGGCTTGAATTTTACTCTGTTTCAAGCATTGTGTTTTATTGAATTGAGAGCCAGAGCAAATGAACTACCTGAGAGAGAAAGGGACAAGAATGGAAATATTCACTGTGACCAAAATTTCTTCAAAGGAAACAATGTATCACACAGCAAATCCATGAAAATTGGCAGGTGTAATAAACCTACTTTGCTCAAGGATCCCGGAAGCACATAATGGATATTCCTTTGGGTCAGAATGTGATGAATATTGAGTATATCACAACCCACACTCTGCCTACGGTCTGCTTCAGATTTATTGTTAGCATAATAGCACCTTTAGGAGTGGAACACCAGCCTATATTTTTAAGACAAGTGACATCTTTGCAGTTTCTAATAGAGATGGCCCAATTTAGAAATGCTGAAAGAGCCACTTTGATGCGGTGCCGACTGATGAAGGCGGTTATATGATTATCAAGCCTTCTTCCCACGTAATGGATTCTTAAACCCTAAATGAAATTGTTTCTCAGGACTGATAACAACATAGAAGTAGAAGCTTCTGTTTTGTCAGCTTCGGAAGGAAATGATAGTTATGCAGACCGACATGTAGTTTAAGAAATGCAGGCCCTTTGTAGAAGGGAGGGTAAGAAGCAACATTTTCAATGTAAAGTGTTTTAAAGAGAAGGTCTGGCTTTCATGGTGGTGATAACATGAGGCAATCTTTTCATTTTAATGCTACTCATAAATAGGGGTGCCCCAACTTGAGAACAGCAGGAGGGAATTTTCCTTTTCCTTCTTTAAACTTTCCTGAGGCTGAAAATCAAAACTCCTTACCACAGCCAGCAAGTCACTAAATAATCTCTCCTCTGTCCCCTCTTCCATCTCTGCACAACCTGAGCTCTTCTTGGCTCACTAAACAAGGGCCACAGTATTGCTTAGGCTCCCAGAAATATTTTTAGATTGTTTCCTGCTCAGGGTATCCATATTTCCTATTGAAAAGTCTAAAACACCCTTCAAATCTTTCCATGACTGGCTCCTTCCACTACACCCAGCTCAAATCTGTCACCTCTGTAGAATGTCCTTTCCTTGGGACTTTGTATAGCTGCCATCTGTCTCTCCCTTTGTCCCAATCATGCTCATCAACTTTTTTTTTAACATATTTGATGAATTTGTCATTATTTGAAATTAACGTATTTATACATTTATTTATTTACTTGTTCATTTTCTATCTATATCTTAAAGTCAAAGTATTGCCATTTTCTAGGCAAGTAAACATGTTACTTGGTGAATGTGGTTGCATCTCAGACACATAATATTCTACCTGTCACGAGTAAATAGTAAATATAATTTCAAATGTACGAAATTGACCATGCTAATGGAGTCCCTTGAGACTGTTCAGCATCATCCAGCATGCCTAAACACCATTAGCAATTTTGCTACATGTTATTAGGATTCATTTTTAGACATAATTGTGTTACAATGTATCACTTTATCTTAAGCTTTTTTAACTTTACACAAAATCATCAAGTATATTAAAAATACAAAGCCAGTCCTAAGTTTTGAAGTTAACACTGCTTGATTAGATATACTTTACCTGGACAGGTAAAATGCTGGTGTTGATGGTCGAGTGAAGAGCACATTGAAGAGAGTCCCTGTTATTTCAATATATTTGGTAGTAGATAGCTGTTGATATTGTATCGCAAATAATCAAAATACTTCAAAACTTTGAGCAGTATTTTATTTCTAGATATATTTGTTTGTTTCAGTTCTAGTACACCAGTTAATGCCCTATTACTGCTCTTTTTTGGTAGCCTTTTACGTTAGTCAGCTTTTTGTCCCTGGGGCAGAAATACCTGACCAGAATAACTTAGAATAAGAAAAGTTTGTTTGGGTCCACTATTTCAGAGGTTCAGTTCATAGTGGGTGGACTCCATGGCTCTGAGCCTAAGATGAGGCAGAACATCATGGAGGAAGAGCCTGCTGGAGGAACGCTGCTCCATTCAGGGTGCCCGGAAGACACAGATAGACAGGGGAAGGGGCCACAGGGAAGATGCACCCTTCCAGTGTAGCTCCCGGTAGCCCACCTTCTCCAATTATATCCCACCTGGCCCACAGTTACCATCCAGTCAGTCCATTCAAATTAGGATGGAATGATTAGTTTACAGCTCTCACAATCCAACCATTACACCTCTAAATATTTCTGCATTAACAGGAGCTTTGGGGGATACCTCACCTCCAAACCATGAAACCTCCTAAGTTTTCTCTCTCGTAACCTCCACATCCTTCCCAGGATATGGTTAATTGACACAGATCCCTGCACAGACACATCTTCATGAAGCACAACCGATTTTATCAGGGCTCTGGGTCAAGACCTTCACAGGTTCCATTTCCTGTGAAATTCAAGCTGTCTAATCAAGCATTCAAATTCAATTTCCTTCGACAAATATTGGAAGGTCTCCAGTTAATTCAATCCAACCTGTGTCATGAGCCACGCCTTCCTTTCTCTCCTTCCTGTGTCCTTCTTGCTAGCCAGACTCTACTACCTCAGGCCACCTCTAGCCTTGGTCTCCTTCAGATGCATTTCCTCTTATTTAAATCAAATCCAACCATTCAGAAAAATCCACTGTGGACACTCTAAGTAATCCTCCCAGTTACAAATAATCCTTGTTCTTCTTAAGCTCTGCTTCCAGGAAGAAGAATTTTGACATTTCCACATTCTTTGCTTGGAGTCGGGTTGTTTTTAATTTTTTTTCTCAAATTAATACTTATTCTGAGAATTTATAGTATGTATTGTAGTAGAAGATGAGCTTGTGGTCACAGAATGCTCATTCCTTAAGAGAAAATAAGACTAACCTTGAATGTTAGTTAGTTATGGGCCTTGTACTTTATAAAGCATTTTATGTATAGTGTTTCATCTGAGTATAATAGCATGCTGAGGAAGGATTATCACCTAGTGTATCTAGATAAAGAAACTGGAATTCAGAGACAGTACATGGCATGTTAAAGACCATGGGACTTCAAAATGGCACTTCATGATGGAAATCTAATACATGGAAGAAAATTTTCTCAAGTTGATGCCAGACTCAAAATTATATGACAAATAACTATTCAAAGTTGAGGTCAGTTATTTTTAAAACCCAGCTTCTGTCAAGAGTATGATATAATTTAAAGGGGTACTATCCAAAATTTTGTTGTCAACCTGTAATGGAAAAATAGTTTTATGTGTACAAAAACCCAATATATCCATACTTATGTTTATAATATAAAGCATAAAAAGTATAAACTAAAAGAAGCATGAAGAATAAAATGTCTAACAGTTCCTATCATCACCATCAACAAATTATCCTGTATAAATATCACTCCATTTTGCAGACCACATATTTTTTAAAAAAGACAGGATATGTCCTATGTAGAGTTGACAGGAAATTAGATAACCATGTGCATTTATAGGCCCCTCTCAACTAACCAAAAAACTCTGAAAATGATTATAATATAGTCATTAAGCCCCACTCATGTATCCATAAGTGGACTTAGAAAACCTGATCTAAGGTGAGTGTAGTGGCTCACAGCTGTTATCCCAGCACTTAGGGAGGCTGAGACAGGAGAATCGCGAGTTCAAAGCCAGCCTCCACAATGGCGAGGCACTAAGCAACTCAGTGAGACCCTGTCTCTACATAAAACACAAAATAGGGCTGGGGATGTGGCTCAGTGGTGGAGTGCCCCTGAATTCAATCCCTGGTACAAAAAAAAAAAAAAAAAACCTAATCTAAATGAAGATTCTGTTAAGTTTCCTTGTAATATGTGATAGTGTCCTAAGAAGTCCTTACTCCCTTTTTATCCATCCTAGCTGAAAACCTGGAATATTTAGTCAGAGGTGTTCTGGAGGTACCTGATAACCAATCATTAAGAGCTCAGTGTTAATTTTAGAAATTGTGTAAGGAAGATGTTAACATAGCCATTATTAAACATTAACTCATATAAAGTTACAATTAAAATTGTTGTATTTGGGGCTGAGGTTGTGGCTCATTAGTAGAGGGCTTGCCTTGCATGTGTGAGGCCCTGGGTTCAATCCTCAGCACCGCATATAAAGAAATGAATAAAATTTAAAAAATTGTTGTATTTGAAAATTAACAAGTACTCAAAACTCATTACTTCTGAATTTACATTTATGGTTATTGGTATAATGAAAATGCTAAATCACGGCAAACTCTTGCCTATCTCCAAATTCTCATGTCATTTTGTTAGCTCGAAAACATTCATGGGGAATTTTTGCACCACGGCAGGTGGCAGATGCTACAGATCAAGGCTTCATTTATGCTGAGGCTGAAACAATTTTCATTATATGAATATGATTTTTAGGAGGCTAAGAAATAGTTTAAAGCTATATCTGGTATCAGTTAAAATGACAATAAATTTTCACTGGGAGGAGTTAAGTGGAGGGAGATGTAACTCGTCCAGTCCTGGTTGAATTGCAGCCAAAGATTGGTTATAAATACTACAGAGGAATATAAGTGTTCAATAAGACTTAGCAAAAGCCTTCTGCAGGAGTGAATTGACCTATGGAATTTATAATATAAGTGTTTGATTGTTGCTACATATTCAACTTATTAGTAAAATTGATAATAAACATACATGTGTGTACATATATGTATTTATATATATATATCACACATATAGACAAATACATATGTACACATATATTTATACACTTTTTTTTGTTCACAGAGATGGTTTTTACTAGTAGCATCTTGTGGCCACTTTTCATTGTAAGCTACTTTTTATTAGGAAAAGCATGCTACATTTTACAGATTTATTGGGTACAGAAAACAAGAAAAAGAATTAGGTACACAGACTGTGGTGACCTCCAGAATGTACGCACATGCGCGCGCGCGCACACACACACACACACAGATGGTATGATATTATGCTAGGTGATATTTTCTTCTTTTTATTTAAATGTTTATATTTTATTTATCTTTAAAAAATTACTGCTCAATTTAGGGACACAGATAACAGATTTTGACTCTGTTAAAAAAAAAAAAAAAAGGCAAACTCATTCTGAGCATATTCCTAATAGGTTACAAGAAAGAAACAGATGAAGAGACTCTTTGCTCTCACATAATTAAAAACTCAACCTGCATTTCTTAGAGCTTACAGGGAACAACAGGTGTTGTGTGCTCACTTTGCCAGGAGCTCACAATAGAGCAGATGTGGGACCTTCAGAACCGAAAACCACATTTCCGCCATGAACAAAACCCTCCTCAAGTGTTCGGTTTTGCTCCCTGATCAGTTCTCCACCCTGAGCCAGGCAACAGTGGTGGTGTTTGGATGTCATCAGACGCAGGGATCTCTGTTTGTTTTCGTTTGTGATTTTTACCTCTGTTTGCAAACACAGGGACTTGAGGAGGCACTCATCATCAAAGAACACAGCAGAGCAGTTGGAACTCTGCACAGCCCCAGTTGGAGAGTTTGCAAGAGAGGAAAGTGCAATCTCCTGCTCTTCCTAGCAACCTTGTTCCCAGGCCCCTTAATGGCAGGGAGAAGGCAGGGAGCAAATGGCTGGAATCTGTGCGGGTGCAGCTCTAGTATCTCTTAATTATTTCCTATTGTTCTTTCCACTTTGTTCTCTGTACACAGCATTGCTCAACTGACTCCTCATTATGGCTAATAATTTGATATATTAAGTCATGGCTGTTCATTTGTTTTACTTACTCAAACTCGCAGTCTCTCTTACATGGAAGTTGACAGTTGGTCCAGTGATTTGTTCTGTGTGATAAAATATCTCTGGAAGATGTTTTATCACTCTCTGTGTTTGAGAATCTATTTCCAGAGTCCACTCTCCTAAGGATTGATGATCCAGATGGGCTTTGGGGTCTGTTTGCAGAAAAGACACCTTCTGCTCAACGGCTATCTTTTTGGTTTAGTTTGGCTGGACATTGTGGCCCTTTGCATCCACCCATGGCTTATATGTCCACAATGTCCAAATCACTTCAAATGAGCACATAGGAAAGGAGAAGCCAGAAGGAGCTGAAGTCAGAACTTGGAAGTTGTTTTAATAACCCTTAACTGGGGCCAACCTATCTGCCTCTCCTTTCTTGCTTGTGTCTTGAAGACAAAACGCGTCTGAAATTCTTGTACCAGGAGATCACAACAATCCTTCCCAGTTGTGATGCTCCCTGATTTGAAGATGAAAAGTGCTAATGCAATTTTACAATTCAATAGTAGTCCTGAAAAAAAAATAATAAAAATAAAAACCAGATCAGACTACACAGCTTCTTTTAGCGAAGGGGCCCTCTGGGACTCATCTGTGAATTGTATTTCTCTGTCTTCTCCTGATCCCTTGGGTAATTATAAATGAATGACTGCAGGCTTTTCTTTCATGCAATGTTTTCTGATTATTGTTTTGAAATCATACTCAAGAGTAACACTGATGGTGTGCGGTCACAAATGGGTAAGACTTGTCAGACTCCAATGCTGTTGCGGGTGCCACTGTTCGGTGGCTATGACCATGCTACGCTCTCTTGTACCAGTCTTCAAAGCCCATTGATTCGTCAGCCTATCTGCCAATATGATCCGTCCGTTAGTTTGGGGAGATGCTCAGACATTACAAACAAACTATTAATGTACAGCGACAACCTGAAACGCATTGCGCAACTGATGTGGTAAACACTTAGCCAATCTATAATCGATCGATTCTTCCCGATTTACACAAGTGCTTATTTTCAGTGGCAAACTGATGGAAAATCAGGGTGACTCTGCATCAGGCAAGAGCAGAGCTATTAAACCAACATGGTGGCTTGGGTGGAATGACATTTCCTAAATTTCCTTCCTATCCCTTCACAGTTCTAGACTATTTTTTTTTTTTTTTTTTTTTGGTACCAGGGATTGAACTCAGGGGCACTGGACCACTGAGCCACATCCCCAGCCCTATTTTGTGTTTTATGTAGAGACAGGGTCTCCCTGAGTTGCTTAGCGCCTCGCTGTTGCTGAGCCTGGCTTTGAACTCGCGATCCTCCTGTCTCTAGACTTTTCAGGACTAAAAGGTGATCACAAAGGGGAACAGAGGTGATGTTCACGAGGTGGAATTGACACTACTCTGTGAAAGCTACATGCGGGTTATCTGATGAGAAAGAGATTCTGGTGAGCTCGTCCTTGGCCTCCTCCTCATATCCAATTTTTGTCCCAACTACCAACCAGCAGTGACCCAGGCCACCACCAGTTTCAGAGGCAACCATCTCTTCTCTCCTGGAAGCCCACTCTGGCAGCTGGGCTGGCTGGTTTTCCAGAACCCTTGGTCCCATATCACTGCCAGCTTCTCTGACCAGGAGGGCTTGATGGTGACGTCAGTGTGATCTCCCCTTCTTATTTCTGTACGTACTTCTTCCCTTACGATTGCATGAGGTCTTCTCCCTAAAACAATTCCCTCTTCTGAGTTACATATAGTGACTCAGCTTCCTGCTTTTCAGCTTTCACTCAAATGGTCTCATTTGCCTTACCAAACAGGGAGCTATTATCTAAATCTTTATGCTCTGACTTCCCCTGTTATATGTTGAACGTGGAGGCTCAGGGGTCTAGGTTTTATGTTAAGCATGATCAGTACGCTGATTCAGTCCTTGGCAAGTGTCAGTGCAAACAGAATACTTGAGTCCTAGGCAGCATGACATGGATTTTTCTGTTTGCTTGTTTCTTCCTGTGTTGTGATGTTTACTCCCTCCCTGGGCCGTTTAGCGATCGGGCAGCAGACTCTACTTACCACCTCAACCTCTTTCAGACCTTCTACCAGTCCGCAAAGCCAGCTATGGCTTTAAATTCCCCAGTGCAATACTAATTATATTAATACTAATTGTACTAATTGTGCTCTATCCTGATTCACACACAAAATCAAAGCACCCAGCACACTTTTGATCCGTGCACGTCTGAGTTGACTTCCTCCAGATGAGCCATGAGTTTTTTGGAGGGATGTAACCCAAAGAAAGAAAAATGCAATCATGTGTGGGAGGTTATCAGGCTCTCATGAAGTCACAGGGGTGCTGTCTTTTAGTGGCAGTATATATAGGATAGAGGATATTTTCGTTCTTCATCTCACATGCTGGTTACAATTTCTTGGAAAGATTTTTGGAAGGACAGAGGTGTCACAGGCTTATGCATGGTTATTTGAGGGAAGCAGAAGAGCCTGCTGTTCACACTTGCATGCTGACACTGCAGGGAAGTGAGGTCACTGGCCCCTCCATCGCCCTCTCCTCGCTCTGCTCCCCAAGGTCTGCTCTCTTGCCTCTGCTATTGCAAGAGACTGCGGCTGTCCAGCCATCGCAGTCAACCTCAACTTCCTCTCCTTAGACCAATAAGAAATCACAATAGTTTCATGTTATTTATTTTGAAATGCCATTTCAATGGTACATCTACATGAATCGAATGCTCCAAGTGTGATTCCTTCATACCAGAACCATGTAGATTCTTCCCAATGTCCTCTTGAAGCCCTATCAGACTTCAGTGAGTCTTTCTAATTTTTTCCCATTTTTTCTTCTATAAAGACACTTTGTACAGCCCAAGATAAGTGCCCATCTCTCGCATACTGATGCTTCACGATCCTCACAGCTGTAACCTGTATTGAGCATTTAGAAGGTGCCAACCATCCTCTACCCCTGCCGCTACTTGTGAGGTGTGTGTTGTTATCATTTCTGTTTCGTAGGTGAGGGAATGAGGGCTGGAGAAATTATGGGACTCCTTCAAGATCACACAACAGGTAAGTAACAAAACTTGCACAAATTAGATTTTAAAAAGACTCGGCTCTCTGTGTCCTGTTGTTATCTCTCTGAAATCTACTTTCCCTTTTTTAGAATACCCTTTCCCTCTGAGCACACATGATAAATCTTCCTTTCCTTCAAAGGCTCATTCAGAACCAGTAACTCTTCCATAATCTCTCTCTCACCACCCTCCACCCACCTACAGGAAATGTCTGCAGAGACCCATGAGGAAGAGGGTGGGGTAACATTTGGTACTACCCCCTCAGCATGTATCTTGGATCCTGGCACACTGGGGCAGCACCAGCTCATGCAGATGGCAAATGCTTCTGAAGAAGCTACCACAGCCCTTATGTATCATTAAGTCCACAGACCTACTTAGGTGATATAGGGCACTGACCCTGAAATTTAAAACATAGCTCACACCTGCTTCCTGACTCTCATGTAACTGGGGAAGTTACCAAATACCGTCAGCCTCATACAACCTAAAATATACTAAGCACCCAAGTCTCAATAGTTATCACTAGTAACTACATTTTTTTGTATCAGTTGTCCATTTCTTTATTAGAGAAGGTTATGGGAAAATTTTATTTCTATACCCTGGACAGACCTTAAACCTTGAACACATAGATCCATATCTAATTTATCATTTTAAACTCTGAAGTTTGCCTAACACAAATTTGGTAAATATCCTTTGTTCACTGTTTAAACATGTTAGATTTCTGAAATGCTGTGTAAGTCATAATGATCATTAATCATTGCAAATGACAGTATATCATTTCTTGGATGCCTTGCGCTCCACGAATTTATATAATCCTCACCAGGCATCCCTGAGGTAGGCAAGTTATATTGGCCCCATTTTATAGGAAGGGGAAAATGAGGCACAGGTAAGAATCTTGCCTAGGGTACATAGTGGTGGGGCTGAGAGTTGAATGCAGGTACTTGGCTCCAGGATCTACATTCAGCTACTGGACTCAACAGTTGCTCAACATAATGGAGGGATCCAACACCTAATATATATTGAGCTCTCATTTACACATTCAAATAACTCAATGAGATAGGGTCTTGAAAACAAATCGGTGGTAAATGAAACATTATTAGCTCCATGTTGAAGGTTGGGCACTCCCAGAGCAGATACTGAGACAAGAGTTTGAGTGAAAGTAAGGTAAGATAAGCAGAGCCCTGGTAGAAGTTAGGTCAGACAAAGTAAGGAGAGGGCAGTTTGTTTTGTCCAAGTCACATCTGGACATGGCTGAGACTCTGTGGAGGTAGAGTTGAACACCCCCCAGAGTGTTATCAGAGTATCACCAAGGGATCCGGAAGATGAGAGACCTGCCCTTCATGGTCCTTTATCATGGTGTTCAACTTCCAGAAGTTTCTAGGATCTCCAAGGACTAAGCACAAGAGAACTCTAGAAGCAGACAGCCACAAAAATATGCAATAGGAAGTCACCACAGGAATGGTAAATATTGAGAGGCTATGGGTGAGAAATATGTCACGCCTCATTCTATAGATCCAAAACCTAGGGTATGAACCAACTGAGTCCCCTGTCCCAAGCCACACAGGTAACAGTAGTGTGCATAGAGGGCTGGAGTCTGAACCCAGGTACCCATGCATTCCTCTTTCACTCTGGGTACTAATTACACAGTTCTCGGGCTTAGGGGAGTCAACAGGGAACAGACGGACATGTCTGGTTTAATGGGAGATGCACTAAGATCTGGGCTAAATTTTTTTAATAACTTTATTTTTATTCATTAATTTGTATGTGGTGCTGAGGTTCAAACCCAGTGCCTCACCCATGCTAGGTGAATGCTCTACAGCTGAGCCACAACCCCAGCCCCTAGGCTAATTTTTTTTAAAGGCAAGTTTTAAAGGAACTACAAAAGATTGCTGATAAAAAAAAAAAAAAAAAAAAAAAAAAAAACTCTGGTAGGAGATGGGTGGGCAGGGAGTATTTCTGGCAAGGGAAAGCCAAATCCACACATCTCTGGAAAGGGAAAAGGCCCCAGGGACTAGGGACAGAGAGTGGCAGAGGAAGAACATCTTGAAATAGGTTGAAGGCAAGGGAAAGCTATGCTAGCCCCAGAGCCCCCCATGAGGAGCTAGTACTTAATTCTAATAGCAATATGCATCTATCAAATCTATCCATCAGCACAGGCTTGTTTTCATTTAGCATAGCAGCCCTCTAGATTAAATTTTCTTTAAGAAATTCTGATATTTCTAAATACTTGGAAAAAAGACATCAAACCAGCTCAGAGCGGTGGTCAAGTCTGGAGTGCAATGTCAGCTATCACCATGTGTGGGAGCCACTCTTCCTTAGCTCAGCGAGCTCCTTGCTGATTCTACCCACAGCTGACTTTAATCCTCAATGCCTGTGAGATGATCTAAATTTTGACTGCATATTTAGCTCTTCGTGGATCCTGCAGTGAATGATGAGAATTATTCATCTTTCTTTAGCATAAACCAGATTTAACAGGAAGCTAAAAAACTAACACGAAGAGGCTTTATGGTCAAGTTTCAGAACTGAAATGGAAAAGAAATTCTGCATAGTGGAGTTTCCATGAATTTGATTTCCTTCCTTTAATTTTCTAAATGGATTTGTACTATTTTTAAAATGAAAATTGGCCAAGTTTTTAAAATGTGTGCTGCTTCTGTAGATGACCTAAGAGTTTGAAGCATTTTATTTTTTCACTGAAATAATCAGGAAATTGACCTCCACTTTCCTCATTATTTGATGAACTTTGGTCATATTGCACTTCCAAATACTATCAAGAATTCTAACCTGGATTTTAAAAAGTCAATTAATTAGCAATAACAAGTTACATGTATGGCCCAGATTATATTTATCTAGTTTCATTAGAAAAAATACTTTTAATATTTATATTCATTTATGCTGTTTGAAGTTCTTTAATTATCACAATTAATCTTTAAAAGTTATGAGTAGAAAACTACAAATGTTATTCTGTCCATTGTACAGTCTAAAAAAAAAAGGAAAGGAGCAGGGAACGAGATAAAGACCTTCAGTTAACTGTAGAACTGGGTCTAAACCCCAGAGATTCTATTTAAATAGCAAATCTCCTTAGGGGGTGAATTGCTGAATCTCTAGGGTCCTTTGATTTCAAAAATTTGATATTCCAAGAAAATAAAGATGGAAATCTTAGCCTAGATAAGAAGCACCAAAGTGAAACTTAGAACATTTGTACAAAATTCTAAAATATTTCTTATGTCGCTTGTATTCTCCATGCCATAACACAGGGACAGGGGACAGAGACAAATTAAGAAAATGAAAAGACAAAAGTTACATAACCCACGTCCTCCTGAGCTCTTGTTTGCCTCTCCTGTTTCTTCCTGAAAGACACTGCCATAGAATTCATACCTAATGGAAGCTTTGGAGAAGGGCGTACCTGGGTACCAGACTCATCTCTGCCCTTGAAGTTGTTGGGTTATTGCGAATTCCTATTGAATTCAACATCAGCCTCTTCACCTTTAGAGCGAGGATGATACCCACTTCACTGAGTGAGTTTTACAAATCGCTATTCATTTGTAAAGACAGGAATGCAAAGTATTTAGCGTGTAGCTCAATAAATTACAGTTAATGGTGATTGCTGGGATACTAAGAGTTGATGCAAGTTTTTATTTTTTCTCTTTAGTTATACGTGACATTAGAATATATATATATATTGGGGGTGGGTACTGGGGATTGAACTCGACCACTGAGCCACATCCCCAGCCCTATTTTGTGTTTTATGTAGAGACAGGGTCTCACTGAGTTGCTTAGCACCTCACCGTTGCTGAGGCTGGCTTTGAACTCGTCATTCTCCTGTCTCAGCCTCCCAAAGTGCTAGGATTAGGCGTGCGCCACTGCACCCGGCTCTGTAGAATATCTTTTGACATATTATACCTACATGGAATATAACTTCCCATTTTTGTGGTTGTATATGACATGGAGTTTCACTGGTGTTATATTCATATGTGAACATGAGAAAGTTTTGTCTAATTTATTCTCTGGTCTTTCCTATTCCCACCGGTGATCAGGGTCGTGACTACTACATTGTATTCATCTAAACCAGATCATACTGGTAAATTTTCAATATCTTTCTTTGATGTCTGAGTTTTGTATGGTTACTTCCTACTTTTTTGAGTAAATATTTCATATTAATGAGGGGAGGGAGTCATGTTCCATCTCAATGATCGTACATGAATAAGTGAGTTGTTATGACCTATGTTAGTCAGTTTTCCATTGCTGGTTCAAAATGCCTGAGATAAACAGAAGGAGAAAATAGTTATTTTGGCTTATGATGTCAGAGACTTCCATCCAGGGTCCCTTGGCTCTAGCATCTTGGCCTGTGGTGAGGCAGAACATCTTTTCAGGGAACACACAGTAGAGCAACGTTGCTCCCCTCGTGGTGGCACTGAAGGGACCCAGACCCTATCATCTCCCATAAGCGCAGGGCTCCAGAGACCTATTGCTCCAGTGAGGCCCCATGTCCCAAAGGTTGCTACCTCCCAATAGCACCACAGGATGCAGACCAAGCCTAAAGGCTAAAGCACATGGTCTTGGGGGAACATTGCAGATCCAAACTATAACATGACCATTGGTCAAACCCTACATTTACATGAAGAAATAATTATTGCTGCGAGAGAAATGGCAGAAAACGTAAACATACAGGTAAAAGAACCCTGCGTTTGACTTCAGAATTGTGACTCCTGAATCAATTAATCTCCTACTCGTCAACCAGAGTTTTGCAATCTCAGCATTCTCCATTGATCATTCATCATGTTTTGGACCAGATAATGGTTTGCAGTGTGGGGCTGCTGTGTGTACTTTAGAACGCTGGGCAGCACCCCTTCCTCTACCTACTAGATCCCAGGAGCTCCATCACCCCAGGCCCTGACAATCAAAGAATGACTCACACTCCAAAAGCCCTCTGCAGGGCAAACGTGCTCCAGCTGAGAAACCATGATGTATACTCTGAAGAATGCTTCTGGTTCTGAGCAACCACTCCTAACACCGTGCCTTTCAATACAACCTCAGCCTCCAATTTCACACCATCTAAACCTACTGCAGTTTCCTCATCCTCTGATCTGGTAACTCCCAGACCTCCCCCATTGGACCCTCACACTCACCCGCTCCAGTCCTCTGGGAGTAGGAACTACATTAACTCTTTTCTTTTCTCTTCCCGAGCTTTGGGCTTCCCTCCTACAAGGTGCTTTGAAAAAGTCTCTCCCATCTCTAAACCCTTATTCACTCTTTTGTCTATTGGTGGAGTTCAACAAAACCTATGGGTCTCTATTGCCCTTTGAAGATGCTACTATTACAAAAGTTAAAATTGAAACATCATAGCCAGGCGTGGTGTTTCAAGCTTGTAATCTCAGCACTTTGGGAGGCTGAGAAAGGAGGATCGCCAGTTCAAAGCCAGCCTCAGCAATGACGAGCGAGGCACTAACTCAGTGAGACCCTGTCTCTACATAAAACACAAAATAGGGCTGGGGATGTGGCTCAGTGGTCAAGTGCCCCCGAGTTCAATCCCTGGTGCCCACCCCCCCAAAATGAAACATTATGTAGCATAAAAACAGTATATTAGGAAGGAGGAAAATAAGAACGGAATGAACAATGATTAAGCACTTACCATGGTCTAGCCTTGAGACTGAGTATCTGATAGGTACTCTTTTCCTTGTCAAACTTTCAGCTAAAGAATCTGAGACTCAGAGAGACTTAAGTGTCTCCCCAGTATAGGCTAAGTGGCCATTCCAGATTGTCCTGCCTGACTCCAAACCCTGTACCCACTGAAGTGTGACGCATCCTGACAGCACTCAGGAATTCTTGTCCAGAGTGGGGGTGGCCTGTGATTCCCTCATTTGTATATGTATCTCATCCCTTCATTCTTGGTTCATCTCACTCAAATACTGAATGAGCTGTGTCCCGGCAGATTGTGTGTTCTTGACAGGACAGTCAGATTTCGGATAAGCCACTCGTCTATACATAGGAGCCGAGGCACATTTCTTGCTACAGAGCTGTCGTGGGCAAGCTGTCTCTTTTTTTTTTTTCCCAAAATGATTTAGAGGCATCTGGCCCCTAGTCTGCTAGTCTGTTTGCGTCTCACTCGGCCATTCATCATCGGAAGCAGGAGACTCTGGCTATTTTCACATAAGGCACGCGTCTTCCTCCTAGAAGGTCATTCTCCAGGAGTGGATGGGTTCAGGCCAAGGTCTGTGCTTGCAAAATAGAGACAGAACTCAGCACTATTTATATCACACCAGAAGTGACTCGGTGCCTCTGCCCATTTAACCTGCTTGTCTTCCTATTTGGAGATGCTCTTTGACTTCTGGCTCTTGTGCCGGCTGTGACATCTTTCCAGGCGGATCTTTAGGAGAGGACGTGTGTAAGGATCACTCTATTTTATCCTAGTGGAGTTTAATATCCTCACTGACATCGCAGGCCACAGTTCCATGGACTACACTCCTTCCTTCTTTGTGTTGGCTTTATATCAGTCCCTCTGTGCTTGTCCCTCTGCCTCATGTCTGGCGTCTTCATTTGGAAGACTAACCTTTCTGCTAAATGCCCTTCTATGACCTGGGAGTTGGCATAAACCTCACATGAATGCTTTGGTAAAAATGGTTGTCTTTGTTAAAGGGACAACAATGTGTTTACCATTATGCTAAGTTTTGAATGATTTTATTGGAATTATTTCATGGAATCCTCAGAAAACTCTAAAAGCAGAAAACACTACAGTCTCCACTTTAGATACAGGAAATGAAATTCTTTCAAGGGGGTGCTGGGGATTGAACTCAGGGGCACTTGACCACTGAGCCACATCCCCAGCTCCATTTTGTATTTTATTTAGAGACAGGGTCTCACGGAGTTGCTTAGCACCTTGCTTTTGCTGAGGCTGGCTTTGAACTTGTGATTCTCCTGCCTCAGCCTCCCGAGTCCCTGGGATTACAGGTATGAGCCACCGTGCCTGGCTGTAGGAAATGACTTTTAGAATGTTAAACAGCTGTCTGGTTTCACACAGCTAGTGTGTGTAAGAGTTGGGATTCAAACCCATATCAGCTCAATCCCAAAGCCTTAGTGTTGTTTTAATTTATCACAGGGTCTTCCTGTGAGCATCTGTGAGCCTTTTGTTGACCAGCAATTATATTCTTATTTGTTTTGGTTTATTGCTGACAAGATGAACGCATGTCTAGTCTCTTCAGTGACACGCAAATTATATTACAAACAACAGTCTCTGGAATGGCGTGGTTTTGGGTATTTCTCTGTGGAAGGAACATGGAATCATGGACTAGTCTAGAATTTTGATCTCCACTAGGTCAATACTTGCTCTTTGACACCAGAAATATTAGGGACCTCTCTAGACTTGAATGTCTTTATTTGTAAACTGATGGGATTAGAAGTATGAATTCTTAATTGCTTTCCTCTTCCGACGTTCTGTGATTTTTTTTCCTGGTGCGGAGGATATTTCTCCCTCACAGAGGCCTCACAGAATACACTAGAGGAAACACCAGTAATAGAACATTCTACATTCACATCTACTTAACTTTGTACTCATTCAAATATCTCCACCGTGCCTCTCTCCAGAGATGCCAAGCACTTACTTAATTTAATATAGCCCTTTATAAAATGGGTCTTTTCTGCTCATCTCAGCTTGAGGCATATCTCCAGTACCCGTACAATGCATTCACTTTTACAGAGGCTTTATTTTTTTTCCCCTAAGATTTTCCTGCTCATTTAGCTACAGCCAGAGGTAAAGCTAACAATTCGTATATCTCTTCAGAGGCACCCGATTTACTAAATGTCTTTTAATTGTCATGGGAACTTATAGGATTGCCTTCTGAGAGGCAATGAGAAGAGTTATTTCTTTAATTACAAAAGTGTAGAGGAGATATTTTTTAGATCTCATTTTTTCATATGCAGTAGAATGGACTCCACTCCGAATGAGATTATTTAGCAGTGGCCCATGAAACTTCGCAGATTCTCTATCTCAAATGTCCCCCTGTCTGGTCTTTGTCATGTTTGTGACCCTGCAGATAGGGAATGACAAACTTTGACTCCTTCTCTTTTTTTCCTTTGTATATCAAAATTATAATTGTGGTGGGAAGTCAAGTCCACGGTAATCTCATCACCTCTCAGTTATCCATTCAACAGGTAGTCCTAGGTCTTCTCAGCACCTAAATCAGTGACCAACAGAGGAAGAATTCAGTAGAGAAGACTCAAAATGTCCAGCACCATGCTACAGGTAAAGTACTGAGAGAAACTGACTTTGACCCATCCTTCCAGAGTTTATATTCCAGTAATTATTTATTTCTTACACACACACACACACACACACACACAAACACACACACACCTGTAATTAGTGCATTAAAAGACATATCTCTTCAAGACCATGTGACAGGAAAGTCTCACTTGTCCAGGAGAGTCCAGAGAAGACACACTTGAATGAACTGACTTTCCACCTAACATGTGAGTACCAACTGATCATTGATTACATGCAAAGGAGAAAAGCACTTAATATATGGGAACGAAATCAGCCCACAACCACAACCAAAGACATTTAGGAGGGGGAGACAGGCAGGTTGTTCAAGGTTAACAGCAAGGTCATGCAGATAAGAACAGGGAGAAAAGCAGATGAGGTGGCAGGGAGTGGCCAAGTCCTGTAAGACTCTCTAGATCCTTTTAGAATTGATTAAGGTTATTTCACATTGTCCTGAAAGGAAGCCAAGGAAGGAAGGATTTTCTAGTTGGAAGAGGAAGGTGAAGTGGGGAAAAACAATAAGGATGTGATCAGACTTGTGTATGGAAGAGGCTGCAGTAGCCACCATTGGGTGAATATGGGGTGAGAAGGGTCACAAGGACAAGGAAAAGACAATCATAGTGATTATGGCCCAGAAATCCACACTTGGATGTGGTGATCTGGCTGCAGTCGATTTAGGGCATAATGGCAAGGTTGTAAGTTGGAACTTGGAGTTGTATTTTATATAGAGGGGAAAGTAAGGAGGATGTCAAAGAGTCTCTCAGGGTCTGATTTCAGCGATGAGTTCAATGGTTATGGCATTTTCTGAAATAAAGAAGAAGAAGGCCCAATGTGGGGTTAGATCTTAAGCTTCTCTGCTGGATAGATTTTACATGGCTTTAAGTGTATTACCTCTGCAGACGTATGGAATATGAGGGTGCAGATCTGTGTTACTGGAAGAATAAGAATGAGTTGGCCAATCGTCAT
The DNA here is from genome assembly GCA_004024805.1 of Geosciurus inauris. Lineage (NCBI taxonomy): Eukaryota > Metazoa > Chordata > Mammalia > Rodentia > Sciuridae > Geosciurus > Geosciurus inauris. The sequence continues at coordinate 515,051 of PVHX01000003.1, forward strand.
GCCTTGCACATACGAGAAATACAGTAGAAACAAGCATTGAGCACAGATGCAAATTTATCCATGTTTAGCTGTGATTGCATGGTTATAATCTCTGTGTCAGGTCTGATCCATGATCCATTCCTTATTCTGCATTTTAGTAGTGTTTTTCTCCTCTTTCTTTCCCATATGGTTTCTAAGTTCTGGCTGAAGTTGCCTCTCGTGTGCTGAACAAGAGGGACTCCATCGTTACTGTGCTTGGCATTGGCTTGCTCCTCCTTCGGCTGGGCCTTTAGCTTGGCAGTTTGAGACAATCCAGTTAGAAAGTGGACTGAATCTGAATTTGCTGTGTTTGTCCTTCATGTACCACTAAGTTCAGATTTCCTCTGGTGATCCTTGATAGTTAGCGTTGAGGATCAGTTTTCCAGAAGGTTCTTCTCAATGTCTGACCCACTCCCATCTGCAGGGTTCTTGTACTTCTTCTTGGACAGGGTTCCTACCCACAGTTCTGTAACCCCCAAAGCTGAGTTCCACTCTGAGATGTCACTGAAGCCCTTTGGCCTGAGAATGTAGTGGTGGGTGGGGTATCATGGTTCCCAGTTAGCCTCGGTTTGGGGTGAATGCTGTGTCAGTGTCCCTGAGCGCCCCCTGGCTGTGATTCTGGGAGAAGACAGGGTATTTTCAATGCTCCCTCTCTCCAGCGGCAAGGGCTACCCACCACTTCTGGAAGGCACCTCCCCCTGCAGTTTAAACTTCCCTTCCCAGGAGGGAGCTGGAGGGATAGGACAGGGTTTCTTGGGTTTTCTGCAATGGCTACTATTCTCTTTCCCTTGTCTAAGACAATGAGGATCTAACCACACTCATTAATTCAGAGCTTCTGCTGAAGTTCAAGGAAGGAGCCCACCGTGGGTGCCAAAGCATCTCTGGTAGGAACTGCCGGAGAGAGAATTTGTTTTATGTCTGTAGCCAGCTGAGCCCCCACTTCTCCCTACTAATTGATTATCAAGTGAGCAAATGATAGTTGACCCTCTGTCCCCATAGACATGCATCTTGAGATTTTGGGTTAGTTGGTAATCCTGGGATCTCAGCTCTCTGACAGATCCAACTGAAGCTGTAAATTTGCCCTGTGTCTAGTATATTTATGTTATTCTAGTACTTTTTTCCAGTTTCATGCATCCAAGCATAAATTAGAGGACCTTGATACTTAGTTTAAAGTCAAGGTCGGGCAAAGAATGAAGAGAAAAACACAGGCAGTGCATAAAAGGGGCAGAGGGGAGACAAGAGAGAGCACAAATGAGACAAAAACATTAAGAATTGGTGAATCCAGGTGGCGTAAGTATGGGGATTCCTAATATTTTCATTTCCATTCTGTGTTGGCACATAGACAGTGATCAATTAAATCTTAAGTGTAATTAAGATAAAATCTGGGACTAGGGAATGTGGCTCAGTGGTAGTGCTTGCCTAGCAAGCATGAGGCCCTGGGTTTGGTCCCCAGCACTCGGAAAAAAGAGAGAGGGAGGGAGAGAAAGAAAGAGAGAGGAAATCTGTTAAGTGACAATATCATTATTAGTCCCAAACAAAATGAGTGAATCCATTTTTTTCCTGGTGATTACCCTAAGATACCAGTTCTACTAATTTTGTTTCAAAAATCCTGGTTTACTAAGTATTTTATCGACTTATCTTCCAACAATGTTTCAAATAAGACAGAAATCCTTGTCATAAATTTGTCTTTCATTGAGAGGATCAGCCAATTGGAAAGAGCATTATATTTGGAATTAAAAGAAATGAGCTCCTGTGTAAGCTTATTCATTTCAGAAATATTTACAGAAACTCAACAATGTTTCATTGTGTTAGAGACTGGGGAGAACCCAGTATCTCTGCTAAGGACCAGGGATTTGAACTTCCACACATTTATATTGTCTTATCTCTGTGAAGGATAGATAGCAATTCCTGGCTCATTTGTGACGCTCCCTAGTATATGCTAAAGTACTTTGAGGATCATAATGCAAGTTACCCAAAAGCCTATTATTATAATTCTTTTCTAGTTGCATATTCTTCTTCACTCGTTACAATTCTTCCTATAACTATTTTTTTCCTCTGCATTTTTATAATGTCCTTGGCCTTTGTTTCTTACTTTATTTTATTACGACTGCTTACAGTGTTATAGCCATTTACAACTTCATGTTAATCAAAACTGTGCATTTCGACAAAGCCAACAGTCTCTGCTTCATCTGTGACCTTTCTCCCTTTGATCCTGGCATCTGAAAGCTTTTTATACATTCGAATTCTCTTCCATTTTAATAGCTCTGTGAAGCAGTACCATTTTCTTTGACTGATAAGATCATTGAAGGTGACCTGATTTTCTCTGGAGATATACGATGAATAAAACACATTTCCACGCACACTCGCCGATGTCCCACAAAAGGGGAGAAACACTGGGATTACTCTCTATGTAAGTGTAGGAGGAGGAATAGTCTTCTCAGATACTCTGATTATAAAAGCCTCATCAAATTATACCAGCTGCTTTGTTATTCTAGATCTTTGCTTTTTCCAACGTTGTTTGAATCTTGTTTTGCATACAATGGAAAGAAGCAAACATTTTTGCAACAAGAAATATAGTTTTTGCTTGTGTATTTTTAACGAACTTTGATAACATAGTCCCCTTAATTTCGGGGAGGCCTTGTGAATGCATCAAATTATATTTACTTCTGTAGAATTGTGTGCTTGTGTGTCCCCAACTGTCATGCTGATGCAGTTTTGAGTTTGCAAGGTGACCCCCTTCTCTTGAGGCATACTCCCTACACATAGGCAATGCTAGCCCATGACTCATGGCTTAAACAGCTAGGCTATCCATGGGTGTGGAAAATTGATATGGGAGAGCATTTTATTCTGCTCAGTCAGGCTTATTCTTTATAAAATATCCAAATACTAATAACATTTACAAAAGACAATGGAGTTGAATATTGATTGGGCAACTAATCCACATGATTGCATCTTTTCACACGGCCCCTGGTGAACCAGCTCTGCCCACTGGCTCCCCAAACACCCCGCCACTCTAAACACTTCTCCACACGACCACCATCTAGCATCTCCTCCTCTGGTTCAGTTGACTGTGCTTTCTTTGAATAATCCTTCAACTTTCAAAGCTTTAGACTTTCTATTTATTCAATATAGATTGCACCATTTCCAGATAGTTTTATATTCATCCATTCAACGAATAGTTTTTTAGCTATTTGCAGTTACTCTTCCAAATGTCCTGTTTAGGAATGATAAAAACAAAACAAAACCAAAACCAAAAACAAAAAAACACCTGTCTGGTTGTTTGTTTTTGTTTTGTTTGTTTGTCTGTTTGGTACCAGGGATTGAACTCAGGGGCCCTCAACCACTGAGCCACATCCTCAGCCCTATTTTGTGTTTTATGTAGAGACAGGGTCTCACTGAGTTGCTTAGCGCCTCGCCATTGCTGAGGCTGGCTTTGAACTCGCAATGCTCCTGCCTCAGCCTCTGGAGCCACGTGGATTACAGATGTATCCCATTGCACCTGCTAGTGGCTTACAAATAAAACCACCTTGTCATCCCTATTCATGAGCTTTGTGTATTTCTGCTTCTCCCATCAGAGTGGGAGCCTGTCAGTCAGCACCTTTCATCTTAAGTTGAAGAGCACACCCCACTCGGCTGACTTTCCGTGGTTTGTTTCCACACGGTGCTATGGAGGTGGATCATGGAGCTCATGGTGTACTGTGTCTGGAAGTTATTATGGAAACTTTGGTAACTCTGTGAATTTTTTGGAGTTAGTGTTCTTGATTCTATTCTAGTTCAAAACAGCATCCTCATCCTGAGCAAGGATGGCAAATACCAGGTACAATGGGCATTCTCTGAGTCAATGAGGAGTCTATTAAAACACAGCCACGCATTCACTCACTCTTTTGCTATTTCCCCTACTTTTTTTTTTGTTTTTTCTTTTTAACATCAGAAGTGTAAGTTTCCCAAAATATGCATATATTTATACATATATCACATGAATTTCATATGGATAAAAGGACAGAAAATTGATAAAACATGGCTGAATGCTTGTGGTATAAAATTATAGTTCAGTTTCAACTATGAAAGTGTAATTTAATTGAAATGTTTATCATGCATCTGTGAATATTTTTTCTTGCACGCATCATGATGTTGCATAGACAATTTAATTTCTTTCTTTGAAAAGTAATCCTGGAGAGATCCTTTGTATACCTTTTCAACAGATGAAACTAAAGACTAGCTCTTTTTCATTTTAAACCAAGTCTTTAGAAATCCAGGTTGAAATCATAACTGTGTTGTCTCAAATAATTATTTTAATTGTGTTGTTGATTGAATTTGCCAAAAAGCATTGGTGTAATTCTCATGGGTTTGAAATTTTCACAAGCATTGCCCTCCTCCTCCTTTTAAAGTTGTGAATCTTTAAAAGGTCATGTTGAATTATGTTGTATACATCAGCACAGAATTTAAAAAGTAAGTCCTTTGAGTATCGACTGAGGAGAGGGATAGCTGGGTCAAATGGAATATTACTCAGCTTTAAAGAAGAATGAAACTATGGCATTTGCTGGTAAATGGATGGAGTTGGAGAATATCATACTAAATGAAATAAGCCAATCCCCAAAAACCAAAGGCTGAGTGTTTTCTCACATGCAGATGCTAATTCACCATAAGGGGGCAGGGCACTAGGGAAGAATAGAGTTACCTTAGATTAGGTAGAGGGGTGTGAAGGGAGGGGAGGGGAGGGGAGGAGACATGAAGGCAAGAAAGATTGTAGAACAAAACAGGCATACAAAACAGGTATGACCAGTGTGATTCTACAACATGTACAATCACAAAAATGAGAAATTATATCCCATCTATGCATACTATATCAAAGTGCATAAAAGTATTCCACTGTCATGTACAACTAATTACAACAAAAAAATCTTTTCAAAAGTAACATATACTATTGCTTGTACTATGTTGAAATTTACACTTTGAAGATAAAAAGAATTCATTCTAACATGAAGATTATCACCAGAGAAGTAGTAATAAGGTGAAATAAAAATTAGACTAAAAATCCAAAGGCATGTCAGGCATGGTGCTGTGTACCTGAGATCCCAGTGGCTTGGGAGGCTGAGGCAGGAGGATTCTAATCTCAACCAGGCTCATAAATTAAGCAATTTAGTGAGAACTTGTCTCAAAATAAAAAATAAAAAAGGGCTGGCGATGTGGCTTAGTGGTTGAGTGCCCTTAAATTCAATCCTTCGTACCAAAAAAAAAAAAAAACACCCAAAATTCAAGGCTATTTAAAGAGATATCATATATATATGTATATATGTATATATATGCATATATATAATTGATCAATTAGTAATTTATTGTATTAAAAATATAAAAGAAATTTTTATTTGTAGATGTGTTGATCAGAGGTTAGCTAACCAGACAATGTGTTGATCAGAGGTTGGTTCACCAGACACTTGGACTTGGGCAGGATATGTTTTTTTTGCTGTTATTGTTTTGTTTTGCTTTTAATTTCCCTCCAAGTTAATTGAGTACCAAACTGTCTCACTGAGACCATATTCTACTGACTGTGCAGTATATAACTAGATTTCACATTTTTTTGTAATCCTAAGTATCATTTATTTTCTTTGCATTTTGGACACCTTCTCACGTTTTCATACAAACGTTCCTTCCTTTTTATAAAGGGAGTCCTCCTTGGACTCAAAGTCCTAATTCTGTTTCTGGCAACTTTCCAAGAGAACTGTTGTCTGAATCACCGTATTGATCTTCTGTGGCTGCATATCAATATTTCCACAAATGCAGTGGCTTAAAGAAACACATGGATGGCATTACGGTGTCTGTGGGGCAGTTGGGACAGAAACTCTCTGGGTCCTTTGCTTCAAGATCTCAACTGAGTGCTCCAATCAGGATGTCAGCCAGGAGTGGGGTTGACCTCAGGAAGGAAGGGCCTGTGCTTTGAACTCATTTCCGTGAGCTTTGTTGGATTGAGGGCCTGAATTTCTAGCTGGTGGCTGGTTGGGGGTGGCCATCTGTCCCTTGTCACATGGGCTTTTCCTACACTGCTGCTTGATTCATTGAAGTGTGCAAGTTGAGGCACCTTGCAACATGGAAAGCATGATCTTTTGTATCTAATCATGAGAGTGACATCCTGCTATGGTTTCCCAGGGTTTGTGTGTGGACAGCTCAATCCCTGATGGTGCGACTTGGTTACGGCATGGAGGCTGTTCCATAGTGAGTAGAATAAGGCTGTTGTCCCAGGAGTGCATCTGTGATTGCAGAAGGAGTTCTAATAAAGAAATGGCTCCCCTCCCTTCATCTATAACATCTTCTGCTCCCATGGGCTGTCATGGGAAGAGACCCTCACCAAACTTCAGGACCTTGACCTTAGATGTCTCATCCTTCCAAATTCTGAGAATCAAGTTTCTGTACATTATAAACCACCTGGTTTAGAGCATTCTGTTATAGTAATACAGAATGGACTCTGAAGAGTTCCAGGATCTTCCCTGAGTTCTGTCAGTTAGGAGCAAGTCCTAGACCCACCCACATTCAAGAGAAAGGGACCGGACAAAGTTGTCACAGTAAGGAGGCAGGGTCACTAGGGGTCATTGTAAAATGTTCCCATAATATTTTTCTTCCATAACTGGTAGTTTACCCATTTTTTTCCAAATGAAGACTATAAACTACAAGAGATAGGATATAATCTGTCATTGAATCTCTCTCTGAGAAATTACAGTAAAAGTGGAGCTCTTTCAAATAGATGGAGAAGATTCATTACTATTTCCCTTGGCTGATACCAGAAATTTTACAATATTTCATCAAGAAGAGAGTGTTTTGAGATTAGTACATATCTTAAAGACATTAGTAGGTATCAAAGAGATGCCTCCTTTCAGCTGAATTATGAATATTTGTGTATGCAGCCAGATACATGTTTTTATAGAAATGCCATGTCTGAAGGACACAAATTTGAGTTGAAATATTGGGAGATAAAAAGGCCAAAATACGGACTTAGTCATAGTACAATACCATCATCTATTGGAATACAAGAATGACTATCCATGCAGATATCTGAAAATGATTAGAAGTTACTTTATGGCCTTAGAAAATGATTCACATTGCTAATGGTAGACTACCCAGAGCATTAATTCTATTCATATATGGACAAATCTCATGTAATAACGTATTACTTGCTAGAATTCTCACTATTGATATTTCTACCAGATGTCCAAATGGAGTAATGATATAGGGAAATATATATGCTATATATGCTAATATATAACCATGTGTGGATTGTGGTTCTAGTATTAGGAACAACTAGTGCTTGTTTTGGGATGACATGAGTAATCATTTAATGGGAATATTGGAAAGAGTAAGAAGTAAGATATAGTAAAAACTGGCATATGTATACATAACTATTATCATTCCATTAGGAGCCGTTTGTAAAAAGTTTGATCACTCTTTGTAAAAAAATTTGTTATGATTTAGATGGAGGTGTCCTCAAAAGCTCACGTGTCAGAGAGTGCAAGAAGGTTTAGAGGAGAAACGATTGGCTTATGGGAGCCTTCACCTAATCAGTAAATTAATGCCCCGATGAGATTAACTGAGTGGTAACTGAAGTCAAGTGGGGTGTGGCTGGAGGAGGTGGGGCATTGGGGACGTGGCCTTTGGGGTATATATTTTGTATCTGAAGAGTGGAGTCTCTCTCTCTCCCTCTGATTATCATGTGGCTGTGGCTGCTTTGCTGCTGCCACATTCTTCCGCCATGATGTTCAGCCTCACCTTAAGCCCCTAGGAATGGAATCGGCTGTGTATGGATGGAGACCTCTGAAAGTGTGAGCCCCCAAATACACTTTTCCTCCTCTACAACTGTTCTTGTCAGGTCTTATCACAGCAGTGAAAAAAACTGACTAAACAGAGTTGTGAATGAATTAGGTACCACAACATTTGTTCTCCTAAAACTCATTGGATCTAAGAAGATGCTTCCAATTTCTTTTTTAATTTTATATTTATTTGCACTTGTTTTTACACTTAGAGATTCTTATTTCTTCAATAGAAATCATTGAAAACAATATTAATTATATGTACAAAAATATAAGGGACAAAAAAGTACACAACGCTTACTTTGGTATCATGAAAAGTTTTTTGATTTTGTTTCTGTTTTAGTATCAGGGATTGAACCCAGGGGTGCTTTACCACTGAGCAACATCCCCAGCACTTTTTTATTTTGAATCAAGATCTCACTGAGTTGCTTAGGGCCTTGCTGAGGCTGGGTTTGAACTTGTGATTCTGCTGCCTTAGCCTCCTCCGTCGCTGTGATTATGTGTGTGTGCCACAGTACCCGGCATGAAAAGTTTTGATGGCACAGTTTCAAAAAGTGGTAGGGCTCTGCAGCACTGGTGCACACCAGTAATCCCAGTGACTTGGGAGGCTGAGACAGGAGGATTGCAAGTTTGAGGCCAGCCTCAGTAACTTAGCAACACCTTGTCTCAAAATAAAAATTAAAAAAACTAGAAAGGGCTAGAGATGTAGCTCAGTAGTAAAGTACCCCTAAATTCAAACCTCAGTATGCAAAAAAAACCAAAAAAAATCAGAAAGTGTTAGGAACTTCCAGGGGTTCCCTTTCTACATTTTGATAATGACTGCATTAGCACAAGACCTTGGGAATATGGTACACTCATCCTATTTTTGTTCTGAAGGCCCATGAAAGCATTCATTTGTGCTCCCCTGCCCCATAGCCAGCTTCTGTAAATAGAATTCATGATACAAATGAGATAGTGCATGAAAAGCACTAACCAGGGACACAATAAATGCTACCTATTAGAAGATCTGTACAGAGCACAGTCAGGGAGAGCACAACTAAGCCCCCACTGTGCTTCAGGTGCTTGCTCAGCCCCTCTGTGAACCGGAATAAATCCCCCTCTGGACCTCACTTTCCCGTTTGGAGCACTGAGTGATTCATAACAACTCATGACGTTCTCGTGAGCGTTCTATAAATTATGCAACGGTCCCTCGCATACTTTAACAACCATACAACTTTTAAAATCATTATTGTCGCCCTGTTTCTAGGGATCGTAGACTCTTAGCCAACACATTTGAGGCCTTTGTCACTTTCATTCATTTGACAAATACTAATTTATTCATCTGCTAAGTTCAAGGCGCTGCACCAAAGACTATAAGGAATACAAAGCGGAGTTAAAATGCAACTCTGGGATAGAAGTGCTTATTGTTGAATATAGGAGATAACAAACACATTTGCATATGTGACAGGGACATAAAGAAAATGAAGGAACACACAAGACTCACATTTCAGTGGAAGAACAAGCTAATCCTGAGTATTTATGGAAGCCATCATTTTGAGTCTTTCCTAGGAAGGGTTAGGGTGAGATACAGAGATGTCTGATGCCACCCAGGGGTCACCCGTCACCCGAAATGAGCTCTACAATTAAATGTTTAAATGTGGAAACATCACCCACCTTCAGGCCATTTTGTCAACACAAACACAATTTTCACAGCTGGCTTCACACCTTCCCACTACTCTCCCAGAATTATTTAAGAGAGAAAATGACCTGGTTTGCTTTGTCCATTTTGAGAAACTTCCATCCACACACACACATGAAAAAAAGAAAACAAAAACACTTTAATTTAGGACAACCCAAATATTGGGTCTTTCAGATGAGCTGATTTTAAACCCAAATGCGAGTCTGTTTTTTGCTCCTCTGCTTCTACTTAAATGTTCTTTTTCTTTTTTCTTGAATATTTCCTATATGTCAGTGCCCTTTCATCTTTTATTTGCAGCATGAAAAGCCAGATGGGTGCCTCTTACCTGCCAATTCAGCCTCCTGGGTGGCAGAGGCGACCTGAAGGTGGCTGTGGTCCCTGTGGTGCTTGGTCCTGGTGGCTGGAAGCCTTTCACAGGGATCCTCTTTTGCACCACAGTTACCTGTCTGCCATGTTCAGTGGCCTCTCTGAAGTCACTTGGTGCTATTCTTATATTTTTTTTTAATAAGAAGATTAAGAAAAAAAGAGGATAACCTGCTTTGGATAGTAAGTTTTCCTCCCTTTCCCTGCTCATACACAGATATTAAAGAAATCTTGCCACCTATAAAAGTCCGGGTCGTGATGCCTAGGGAAGAGAGAAGTTGGAGGGTGACCCCAATTAGTGAGAGGATAAGGGACGGCCGGTGATTCCTCCTCAATGCCCCAATGCGAGCGCTTTTACCTATTTGATCTGTACCTTATAATGACTTGTGGGAAGAAAAAAAAAAACTTTTTTGTTGATTTTCCAATTTGTAGGCTCCCACTGATCAATTCCAATGGTCCATTTTGCCCTTAAAGTGAAAACCTTCCTTTGGGAGCTAGGCAAGCTCAAAACCCTGCCTGGTGTGCAAGAGAGCACTTTTGTTATTTCCCGCATCAGCTCCATCCATATGTACATTTTATTTTTCTCTTTGCTACCCCGTCGCCCTCTCTTCCATTTCTTGGAGCTGTGGAAGGTAATGGGGATGAAATATTAAAGGTTGAGCTTGCTCTACACAAATCCTTCTCTATGGGCACGGCTTTCACTTGATCTTTTATAGAAAGCACAGAGTGTTTATATACACAGTTATAGGACCAGGGTGTCAGGCTACAAAGGCTTCATGACCCACTATCCTGAGACTTTGTGTTATTTCCCAAGTATGAATTCAGTAATTTCCCTCCTGAAACCCAGCAGGTGACTGGGTTTTACTTTTGGCTCTAAAGTTTTCATAGGGGTGACAGTAGGGAACCCGGGGGTAGTCTGAAGATCTGCAGCAGGGATCAGCTTTGTCCCTACCCAGAGTTGGCTACCTAATTTATGGAGCCTAGCCTATGGAGAGATGCTGCTCAGATTGGAGACTGCAGAAGCTGGCCCTTCCCTGTTACCTGGGACCCTGGGGACATAAACAGCAAGGATCCTATGCATGGCTGTTCTTTGGAACAAAAAGTCCATGGGGTTGATCAGCCAGTCTGTCTAACCCCATGCCATTTGTGAGACTTCAATTCTCTTGGTCCTTTCCAAATCAAAAGCTCCACCTTGTACCAATCTCCTGGTGGACAACTCTGTCTTCATTAGACACCTCCCCAAACTTCTTTACTTCCTGTCCAAATGATCACTTATCCTCAGTGCCCCCTCACCCTACCCCAACTCAAACACGTGCAAAATCTTTAATAATAACCAATTACCAAGAGAAACAGTCCAGCAATGTCCAGTAGCAACTGGAAGTAATACCACATTGCCTCATCAGTAGGAAGGAGTCAGCCTTCATCTATAACGTATCTTTCTCCTCCCCAGAATGGACTAGAAGAGTTTTTATAAGGTGCTGCTTTTTATAACCTGTGCCCACAAACTGAGATTTTTTTTTTTGATAAAGAGAAGAGTCCTATCTTCCAGCTTATAAAAGTAGCAACATTTTTAACTGGAATTTGCAGAGATGCATAATGCATTAAATTTTTAACGTTTTCCATTTGATTGCATTAGAAAAATATTAAAAGATCACTAGGTATAGAGAATCCACACCCCCCCCCCCCGCATTGTACACTTGCTTTATTGATGGTCTCTGTGGTCTGGATTTTGGTTTAAAAAGCAAATTGATCAATTCAGGGGCTTTTAAAATCCTAATTCAACAAACCCAATGCTCAAAAATGATAAATGACTGAAAGTATAAAATCAAAACCGAATGCTGTCAATGGCCTAGATAATAATGGTCTAAACCACAGCAAAAATTCTCAATTTAAATACAAATAAAGGGGGGGGGCATTTGGTTGGCTCCCAGAAATCAATGGGCTTCCTCCCAAGCCTTTGCTGAGCACGATGATGTGGAATGGCTGTCTCTGCTTTTCTATCAGAAATCTTCCAATTCTCCTTCCTTCACTGGTACAATTCCTTGGTGTTTAGAGTAAGTCTGATTTTCCTGTACATGTTCGTGATTTTGCTTACCCATCTCAACAAACCTTGAGTTAATTTGTTTGGTTGGGGGTCACAGACCCGTCAGGAACCTCCCCTCTGGGATGCAGATGTCCATCACTGGTAACATAAGAAGTGGCTCACAGAGTCTTTTTGTGAACAAAATTGAGACTTGGTATCATTTAACAATCATCTGGCTGGGCATAGGCAAAATATTTGAATGGAAATTATTATATTTGTCCAGTGATTTCAGAACAGCTGTGACCCAAGTGTATATATTTTGATGCTATAAAAAAACTGTCCCCCAAGCCTGGTCCCACGTACTCTGTCTCTCATGGCGGCTGTCACTTGATTTGTATAAATCTATTTTAGACATCATTGTATCTACTAACGTACAAGTCCACTGAGGACAGGGCTTGCCCATTTCCTTCGTGAACCCTTGTGAGTAGCTAGTACGCTTGTATGAACCTTATACATGTCAGGAACGCCTATCAATTTTTTAAGATACAGATGATGTGAAATAATCCAAATAATGATTCTGGAAACTTGGAAAGTTCGGATTATCCAAACCTGGTCTAATAATACACTATCCTCTTCCTGTTAATTCCAGTTAGTTAGCTGTGGATATTTGCATGAAGCAATCACGACAGCACGGGGCACTTGAGATGACATCTGAACTCAACAGGGAGGGATTGTGTGATTAATGGAAATGTGTGCGCAGCCCAGGCAAGAGGAAGAAGGCGGTCGTCCCTCTACTATGAAGTAACGCTCCTCCCAGGATGAGCCTCATCCCCTCATTTTATGAGCAAATTGGGCATCAAGATAGTATTTTGTCATGTGTCACAAAATAAGTGTCAGAATTCTGATATGAATCCAGGTCCTTAGACTCCAGTTAGGATTAACATAACAGAATACTACAGAGATAGAGGCTGAGCCCAGAGCAGTGTGGGAGGACAGTGGAGTTGTAGAGAGGACTCTCTTCCTGCCTGCAGATGGCAACCTTTCCTCTGGATTCTCCCACTGGCAGGGAGAGGGTGGGGGTAGGTCTTATGGCATCTATCCTTATAAGGGCACTAATCCCATGTCCCCACCCTCATGACATCATCTAAACATAATTCCCAAAGGTCCCACCCTCTGCACACTGTAGGACTGAGGCATATGCTATCCAGAGAGCACATTCAGTCCATAACACTAGTCACAGAGATGCTCTGTGTCACAGTGTCCCCCCTCCACCCTGCTGATTCTGCTCCCCTTCCTGCTGAGACTGCCTCACTTTCTGTATCATAGATACTTTTAGGCTTTATCAACAGCCTCCGGGGAATACATGGGGCTGAGTTAACTTCCCTGAATCACAGCGTGATCCAGTGCAGAGTGGTTGTTTATGAAGTGGGTGTCTTCCAGAGGATAGTTTAAGCAAACTTTGGTAACCCAAGAAATTCCCAGTCGTATCTCAGGTAGAGAAAATAGGTAAGCTGTAAGAAAAAAGGAGAGTATTTCTCAGCACTCCTACAGGAGGAATGTCAAGGACTATTGATCAATAGTGTCACCTGCCGCCTTTTCTGTCTGATGCCTGATGCTGGACTGAACAGCTAGGCACTCCCTTCTCTTGCCTTTCCCCTCGGGTGCTAGGTACTTGTTACACAGGTGGAAGCACCATTGCTCATCACCTTCCTTAGTTTCTTTTCACTTTTATGCTCTGAATGCATGTGATTTCCACTCCATTATCTTTAGTCATCTCAGAGTGTGGTGACTGACAGGTGCTTTCAGAATGAGGAAAGGACATAATAAGAAACACATATTTAGTCTCTGTTCTTGCTTCTAACACAGAGCTCCTAAAACCCTTGTAAGTGTTCCTGAGTGATCACTGTGCTAGAAGTATCTTCTATTCTAATATTTGATTTTGCTTCTGGTTTCTGATACAGGGCTCCTTAAATCTCTTGGCATTTTCTGGGTCATAAGAATATCTTTTGTTTTAATAAGGTAGCCCCTGGTGGGCTCCTGGATAGCTCAAGGATGGAGGATGGTCACCAAGCCATGGTTAGGAACTTGGACATTTCAGTACCACCCCCATACTTAGGGGCTGAAGGACTGGAAGTTGAGTTAATAATCAATCATGCTTGTGTGGTAGAGACTCCAAAAATTTCCTCTGCTCCAGGGTACAGAAAACTCCTGTGCTGTGAATGCATCTTTGAACAGGGAGCAGGGTACATCTCCAGCTCCATAAGGACAGAAACGGCTGTGCTGAGATGTCCCTGGATCTCACACTGTGAGTGTCTTCACCTGGCTATTCAATTTTCACCCTTTAGAATAAACCAGTAAATGTAGCTATGGACCTGACTTCTGTGAACTATTATAGCAAATTGTCCAAGCTGAGGAGGGGCCCGTGGGAAGCTCTGGACGAGAGTCATGTTGGGTGGAACTGTGGTCTTCCTACACTCTCAATACTTAAAGTGACATCTGAAATGGGGGACATTCTTCTGGAACTGAGTCTTGCACCTGCACTCTACACTAGCTCTGGGTAGTATCAGAATTGAATTAAATTGTAGGACAACTGGTGGATATCTGCAGAGAATTGGAGAATAACTTGCTATGAAAAACCCACATTTTTGGTGTCAAGAATTTGTGACTCAAAAAAAAAAACAGATTTATACTTAATTATGATTTTTAAAACATATGGTGGTTTAGGATTCATATTCTGACCACACAGCAGGTAGTGAGAGTATCACTTTCTCTTCTAGTTTATTGGGGTGCTTTGTAGTAGTATTGAGTCTGCATCTCAAAGACTCTCCCATATATGTACCTCCTTTCTTGTTCAGTTTCTCATTCCCTCTTGTTATAAGACCTCTCCTTTTCTAATGGACAAACTCATCTAAAATATCCCTGTGGGATAATATTCCAAACCTTCATGTGGCCAGAAGGTCTTCCTTGATTCTTTCTCCAGTGGTACCACCAACTTGACCAGACTGTTGATGTTCACCTGGGTGGGTGCCATGATTTTTAATTTCTTCACATCTGTTTTACTTGCAAATTCCCCTTCCTAGAATATCTTCCCTCACCAAATCTTCCTGCCCAGCTCCTTCTAATCTTCAAAACCTAAAAGAACTATCTTCTGTCCAGGAAGCTGTACCCCGTCTAGTACTCCGGCTGTGGGAACTGGTGCCTACACCATCAGACTTACAGCCATTCACAATTCTTCCTGTCGATGTACCTAGGTCACTGCCTATGCATAATGTCACATGCTTAGTGAGCTGCCTTGCTGACCTGCAAACCTCCCTTAAGAAGCAGTTATTTTCTTCTGGAGGGAAACAGATGTGACCTATGTCCAAAGTCATTCCTATCTTGTCACAAATCCACAAGGGCTGCTGGGTGTTGGGTGTGCCTTGCAACAGTAGCAGTAACACACACACACACCACACACACACAGTCATGCTCCACTTAATGATGGGGACATGCTCTATGAAATGACCATTAGATGACTTTGTCAAAGTACGAACAGCACAGAGTCTATTTACACATACCTAGATGGCCAAAAGCCAACTGTTCATGGTGGCCTCTTGCCACAATCAAGAGATGAAGTAAACTCTTGAGAGGTCTCAGGTGCTTCCGGTGCGACTTGGCGTACCGTTTTACAGTGAACTATCTTTTAAAAGTGGAAGGAGTACCTTTTAAAGTAATGATGAGAAGTATGTTTTGGTACATTCAGGCACTAGTACCATAGTATTCTCTTAGCATTATGGAGAAGCGTGCATGGCCACAGCGGTATGTGCTACACCTTTATAGGACTGGCGGGAGAATAGGTGCGTTCACACCAGTGTCACACAAACACATAATATGTACTTCATGAAGATCGTAGGACAGGTGTTATGTCACTGGGTGATAGGAAATTTTCAACTCTATTTTAATCGTACAGAACCTTTGTCATGTACCCACATGATTGTTGACAGAAAAACAGTAGATGCCAAGTGTGTGTGTATATACACATACACATATAAACAAACATATGTAATATATGCACACATAAATATACTTACATGTCTATATATATATACACACAGACACGTGCATGCATGTGTAGACATGCACACAAACTTCACATATATAATATGTATTTGTATAAATATTATCATATATATACACCCATTATATGGATAGTTTTAAAACTTCCTTCGAATATGAAGATAAGATATATTTTAAAACTTTTATCTACCGTTAGGCAGCTTAGAATCATCCTGTCTTCAATGTGTCAATCATTGCTTCATTAGCTCAGCACATGACACAGCCATTAAATCCCTGGTATGGGAACTAATCACAAATAAAGCATATCCAAGCAGCCAAGGACATACAAGTCTAGCACAAAGATCAAAAACATTACCTGGTGAACATAGCCAGCTCCTCACCACCTTTGCAAATTACATGTACATTAATTTGTGTCACGTGCTCAACAAGCTGCCTTGCCCACCTGCAGATCTCGGCTTTGCCTATTACATGTACATTAATTTGCCTGAAGTTGCTGAATTGGCTTCATGGAACGTTATCGCCACCTCCTGGCCATGTTGTTATTGAAGTTCTGAAGTTAACCCAATCACCTTAACCCAGTAGGGTTTTGCTCTGCTATTGGTGTTAATCAGCTCTTACATATTTAACTTCAGAATAGACAACGTCACAGCACTTGCAATTTTATGACTCATTCTGCATAAAATAATCTATGCTCACCCATGCTGATTTAATGCAAGTCATGTATCTTACTAGTGAAGAATATAGACTGCTATCAAAAATAAGAATTCCAAAGCTCAGCTAGAGCCATTTGTTAGCTAAATGACCTGCAGAAGGTCACTTAATTTATTTGACTTACATTGTTCAAAAAGTTAATAAGGTAGAAAAGCAGAGTTTTCTTCTAACCATTCAATGAAAGAAGAAATTGGAAATGCTAGCACAGTTCTTAAGGTACATAAGTCGTCATCACAGTTGCTTGCAGATTGTCTCTCTGCTGGTTTTATTCTTCTTCGGGTGGCCATCCTCAGAAAGTCACCTTCCTCTCTGGCTGTCATCCTCTCCTGAACCTTATGATTCTGTTTAAAAATAATCTCAGTGCACACTTTGGGAGGCTGAGACAGGAGAATCACGAGTTCAAAGCCAGCCTCAGCAAAGGCGAGGCGCTAAGCAACTCAGTGAGACCCTGTCTCTACATACAACACAAAATAGGGCTGGCGATGTGGCTCAGTGGTCAAGCACCCCTGAGTTCAATCCTTGGTACTAAGAATAGTAATAAGAATAATAATCTCAGTGCAGTTTTGTTTCTCATGTTCAGTGCAAATATGCAATATCCTATGGTTAGTGATCTATCTGTTCAACCACGTTGCTGTATGAAGCAAACTCACTGTGCAAACATCAGAAGTGAATCATCCTTGTCTTTCCACTGGACTTATTTTAAAAAGTTAGAGGCTAGTTAATATTCCATAATATACAATCATCCTAATTGTTAAGTTCAATAAATTTGGATAACTATATACACCATAAAACTATCCCACAACAAGATATAAAACATATGCCTTGTTCCAGAAGGTTTCTCATGCTTTTTATCGATTAAAATAAAAAGTCAAAGCTGGGTCTAGTGGTACATGTCTGTAATCCCAGCAGCTCGGGACGCTGAGACAGGAGGATCACAAGTTTGAGGCCAGCCTTAGCAACTTAGCAAGGCCCTAAGCAACTTAGGGTGACCCTGTCTCTAAATAAAAAAAATAAAAGAGGTTTGAGGATGCTGCTCAGTGGGTAAGCACCCCTGGGTTCAATCCCTGCTACCCCCCCCCCAAAAAAAATTCAAATGCTTCAAAAACATGTGTCTGGATGGGAGGTGGGTTAAAAAAAAAAGTATGCGTCATCCTTATGTAGGCTGTGTGCCACCAAAGTGGGTATTGTCCATTCCAGTTTTGGTCACCTCCCATATTTTCTCAAATCTGATAGAAATTATAAAGAATAGGATAGAATAATTTACACAGAAATACTACCAAGCTGATTTAAAATCAGTAAACTCTCCATGAGCATGGATCCCAGTCTGTTAAAAGGGAGAGTTCCATTTTAATCAGGGATCAGTGTAACAGTGTTGATATTTTAAAGGGAGAAAAGAGCAAAGCTCTTGAAAAAGGATAGCATCCTACAGAGCATACTGCTGCCGAAATCTCATGTTTCGGAATCAGATTCCCTACATTTGGAGTTGGATACTGAGTTTTCTTCAAGCTCAGACTTGACCAAGTCTTTGTGGATAAACTCTTGCGAAGCAAGTTTAGAAGACATTCCTATTTAAATCATAAAGCGAATATGCCAATTTTTATTAATTAATACAATACATTAGTAATATGTCATTTTAACATTGCTTTTCTCATTTACCAGAATCTGTACTTCGATGCTCTAGGATATCCATTCCAGCCTCTTTCAATCTTTATTTCATTATTATCATCATCTTCTCCCAGAGAGGTATTTTTAGCCCTCTGCCAATGAAATCTTAACACTAAATATACAATGCATATCTGTTTATGTTTTATGAATTCCTGTGGTTTACACACAAAATGTAACTTTGTTTTGGGGTGGGAGTATTTACCAGGGATTGAACTCAAGGGCACTCGACCACTGAGCCACATCCTCCGGCTTATTTTGTGTTTTATTTAGAGCCAATGTCTCACTGAGTTGCTTAGCACCTCACTTTTGCTGAGGCTGGCTTTGAACTCGTGATCCTCCTGCCTCAGCCTCCCCATCCACTGAAATTACAGGCGTGCGCCACTGCGCAGACAAAATGTAACATTTTTATCACTGCCCTCCTAACCTCCAGAACAGATCCTTGGAGGCTATAGTGAAATCTTTGGTAAATGAATGTCTTATTCCTTTTTTCTTTCTGTCTGGCTATGTGGAGAATTGTGTTGCTCACATTTTTTTTTTTTTTCTGTATTATTGATGTTCTACCCATGGGGTCTTGCTAGCCCTGGAGAGACCGCCTCTCATAGGGTTGGCCAATTAGAGTCAAAGACTCTCCCTCTGTATGCAAATCCACCAATCCAGAGCACAGATCCCAACCACCTCCTTCACTGGGCTCTTACACCCCAGACCACCATCAGCCTCTCCTAGTCACGCTTAGGTTAGGTTCCAGCTCCTTCATTCCAGAACCTGTAGAAATGATCCAGCTCACCTGTGCTAAGCTTCTTACTCTGCCTTCCCTGTTGGTCCCCATGGAAACCTCAGTAAAGGCTTTTGTCTGCTTGTTTTGTCCACTCTCTCTACCTCCAGACTGACCCTGGTGCTGCCTGGTGGGGCCCTGCACAGTGGGTCCTGTCCCTCCTCTTGGAAATGTGAGTAGCAAACCATCTTTTAAATGTCGTTGTCTTCTGATCTGTTGTTTCCGAATACCAGAAGAATGATAAAAGCTGCCTTTTAAAACATCTCACATCATGGCATTGTTTGGCCATCGTGGGGTATGGATACTGTGGACAGATGTTTGTTAGTGACATGGTGAAGCCTTGTGTTTTCATCATTGTAACCAAAAAGACCTGAGAAGGTCAACTTAGGGGATGAAAAATTTATTTTGTCTCATGGTTTCAGAGGTTCAGTTCATGGGTGGCCAACTCCAGAGCTCTGGGCCCAAGGTGAGGCAGAGCATCACGGCAGAAGGGGCTGGTGGAGGAAAGCAGCTCAGACATGACCACCAGGAAGCAGAGAGAGAACTCTGCTCACCAGAGACAAAATACAAACCCATGTTCACACTCCAGTACCTATTTCCTCCAACCACACCATTCCTGCCTACGGTTAATCGATATAGATGGATTAATCCACTGATCAGGTTATAGCGCTCATAATCATTTCACCTCTGAACATTCTTGAATTGTCTCACATGTGAGTTTTTGGGAGACACCTCATATGTAAACCATAATATCTTTTAAGTCCCCCCCCCCATTCCTTACAGTTGTGTAGAAGTGAGAATACTGGGGTTCCCACCTTGATCTTGTCAGTTCTTAGGTATGTGATATTGAATTCATCATCCATAAAATGGGATCATAAATATGTCTATCTTATGGGTTTGCCGTATTGAACAACATACGCGATCCACTGCAAAATTAAGGAGTCCCCAGGGCTACCCTCACTTCTGATACTCACAGCAAGTTCTGGAGGTCACCAAGAGAAAACTCACATTTCCCAGGGAACTCAGAGAATTCAGCACAGACATGGAAATCGCTACTAGAGTTTATCACGGAGAAAGGGTGCAATGGAGATCAGCCAAGGGAAGGGGTTCATGGGCCAGAGTCCAGGGGATTCCTTCACATGCGGTTTCCTGTTGTCCTCTCCTTGTGGCCTTGTGTGAATGGTGCTTGCTTCTCACCGCATCTATGTGCAACAGAATGCAGGAAGCTCACCTCACCTTCCATATCCAGAGTTTTAATTGACCTTGGCTATGTAGATATGACTGACCTTTGTCTCAATCTTTGTCTCCAGAGATAGAACTGATACTGTTGTAGTTTGGAGGTGAGGTGTCCCCCAAAAGCTCATGTGTGAGACAGTGCAAGGAGGTTCAGAGGAGAAATGATTGGGTTGTAAAAATCTTAACCCAATCAATGATTTAATCCTTTGATAGGGATTAACTGAGTGGTAACTGACATGGTAGGTGTGGCTGGAGGAGGTGGAAACTGGGGCGTGACTTTGGGTATATATTTGTATCTGGCAAGTGGAGTCTCTCTCTGCTTTCTGATTATGGTGTGAGCTGCTTCCCTCTGCCATACTCTTCCGCCATGATGTTCCACTTAACCTTGAGCCCAAAACAATGGAGCCAGCCTTCTATGGACTAAGACCTCTGAAACCATGAGCCCTCAAGTAAACTTTTCCTCCTCTATAGTTGTTCTGGTTATATCTTTAAGTCAAAGCAGCGAAATAGCTGACTAAAACAGATACCATGGGGCCTGAGCCTCCCAGAGCTTCCCACACCATGACTCATATTGTTAACACAGACTATACCATGTTACCTCAAATCTCCACCTTAAATCACACTGTTGGCATGGAATGAACGGCATGACCCCATAGAACTAGCACTTAGAAAAGTTGCCACACCGTTAAGCACACAGAAGCATTAGTATTGTTATCACTTTGCAATACGAATTCATTCAAGAACAAAGGAATCCTTATATGAGAATCTATCTTGCCTGAAAAATATGTTTAAAGCATCATCAAACTCTTCTTCTTTTTGCTTTTCTTTTCTGGGTCAATCCAGTTACCTCTATGTTATTAAGGGGTCCTTAGTCCCTCATGATAATCAAGTGTACCTCATTAAAACCCATAGCCTTTGGCTTGCCTGCACCCTGTTCTGCCTCCTTATTTTATCCCTTGAATGAACTTGGGTGTCCATACACCTTTTCAGGTACATATTTATAGTCCACCCCTGGGGCTCTTTTGACAGATGGTTGATCTCATTCCTTATGCATTGGATGTTACTATTCTCACCTTTGGTGTGATCTTACCCCCTCCTTCTGTGGGATGCACCACTGTTAAACTCTATAGTCAACACAAGTCCTAGACTAGAGATTTCAGCAAACCAAGAGATTTTTTTTCCCATGCATCAAACAGAAATTTGTAAAAATTCCACAGCACATAATTCTTTTATTGCTCCAGTCTGGAAAGGTGCTGTCACAAAGCAAAATGACACAATGAAAGGTTAGGTTCTTTTTGCCCCATCTCATTATTGTCGATAAACTCCAAACTCATTTGCTCATGGTTATGGAAATAACTCCTTTAACCCTGGCAACTCAATCAGAAAAGAATTTGTTTTAGAGATGGGCATTGCTTAACAGCGTTTGGCATTTGCTCAGACAGAACATTCATCCAGAGACTATGGGTCTTGTTTATTTCTTTAAGGTGGTGATTCCTGCAGAAATGCCTCATGGAGTGTGTGCAGAGAGCCTTGTGTATGGTGGCTGGTGCAGGGGCAGTGTTTGAATTAGCATGAAGGTCACCGCAGTTGGATGGCTGGGCTACCCTGGGGCCAGGCTAGTTATGCTCTGTGAACACTGCCTAATAGCTCTGTTTCTTAGCATGGTAGTTCTAATACTTTCAGACTCACAAGAAGGAAGAGATTTTGTTGGTGTGGAGCTCTTTTTTTTGTTCTCTGTTGTATGTTCTTCTAAAGGTGACAGCCACAGAAGAGACATCCAGTAAATATTTGTTGATGAATAAATGAAGGCTTGTGATATGGGTTGACTGACATTGTGGAGGAAAAGCCATTTGACCGTGACCTGGGCCATCATAAGCCTTAACTAGGACATATGAATTCCAAAAAATATTCATCTAAAGCCAACACAAAATAAGTGCTTTACAGGCAAAAAGGGTTTGATGGTGAGGTTATAGGAAATTCAATAATTATAATATTAAAAGCTTTGTGGATGGTCCATCTGTTTATTGGTGCTCCAAATATACATCAAACAATTATCATATACGAAGTGTTATTGCAGGTCCTGGGGATTCAGAAGTTTAAAATAGTGGCTGAAAATAAAGGACATCCATCCACAAAACTTTCTACCCAGCCGAGGGCCAGTCTGAAATCCCCTCTGGCTATTGATGACTAATAGCTGAGTGGGAATAAACCTGTAGGACAGTGGAGAAAACAGGTGTTCAAATCATTAAGGTTACTATTAATCTTTGGCCATTTGTGGATCTATCAGCTTCTCTAAAACTCTTGAGATAAAGAGCATTTTCCCTAAGACAAGAGATTATTCAGAGACTCTTCCCTTCACCGCCCATGTCGGCCTGGGAGAATTTCTCAGGCAGTTGTTTCAAGTTATGGACATAATTAGCTATTATTCTCTTTGGCACGATCGTTCATCGACATACGTCTCAGTATCATCTCTCAGCCATCTGAAAAGCAAGGTCCTGGTTTGGATTAATCTTTGACTGGTCATTGAAGATACTGAAGCAGCTCCTGGTTAATTAGAGCTTTTTGTCTTTAACCTCATCCATTTTCTGGATGTAATAGTGATAGAGGTGCCAGCAACTCCATGCACAGCCTGGGAACCTTACTAATCAGCTTTTGTGATTTGCCAGGGGTATCATTGTTCAAATGGTTTAAGTCAAATTGTTGTGCGAGGTTATAAGTAAGTGGGCATTTTTGTTTTTAATCTCCAAGTCAATTAAACACATTTAATGAAACCTAAAGACCTTATAAAGTAAAGAAAAAAAAAATAGCCACACCAACCCAGATGTAGTGATGTAAAGCAAACACAACCTGTGCAAGGTGATAAAATAAAGAAATGTACACCTAGATGGAGATGAGGCCCACCTGCTGAGACACAGCGGGAGCCACTCATTTCACCAGACATGTGAGCAAGGGCGAGACGCAGCTCTGATTCTCAGGTTTTCTATTTGTTAAATGGAAATAATATTAATGCCTATAGGGCTGTTCAAAGGATTGCATTGCATAAAATAATATTTTAAAAGATATTTCAGTGTCTGCTCTATAATATGTACTAATTACAGGTAGTTGCTATTATCCTGGGAAACCACCCCATTTCTCCAACTCATGCAAAGAAACATTGTCTGATGATTCTCATTTAAAACAATAATTTCCTCAGTATTATAAGGACTGCAGAAAATCAGTAAAAGGCAAAGGCAAACAAGTTTTGCTATTTCCATGGATTTCCTGAGATGCATATTTTAATTGTAACTGAGTTTACAGAACTCCAAGAAAATTTTGGGCCAGAATTCTAGGAGATAGTAGAAGACAGAAAAAGAAGTAAACTTCATTCCATGAAGAATTTGAGAATGTCTTCTTCAACATTTCCCAAGCATTAAAAAATAAATGTCTATAAAAACATATTCTCAAGGCACTATATGAAACCTTCATGCAGATACTTTTGGAAAACAGTAGATACCAGATTTCCCTTTGAAGAATCATAACTCATAGTTTGCTCTGGAAGGGCCTGAGAAATCAAGACAAACTCTAATGAAGGGAATGGAAGTACAACTTTAAAGCCTTTGACATAATTTTTTCCCAAATATCACACATGTTTTAATATACTTTGAAAACATAGTGGGATACAGCAAGCAGAAGACTGGAGTCTTTTGCAAAATTTATATCCACCAGGAAACTAAGAGTACGTGAAATTCTCCAAAGGGTTCAGAGTGAAATTATCATGGATATTCATTGGCCCTAAATCCGATGGCAGGTGTCTCTACAAAAAGGAGATACACATAGGTACAGAGAAGGTGGCCATGTAAAGATAGAGGAAGGGATTGGAGTGATTGGTCTACAGGCTGAGGAATGCAGAGATGGTTTCTTCCTCAGAAGCTCCAGGGGGAACCAATCCTACCCACGCCTTGAGTCAAGACTTCTAGCCACTTGCACTGTAAGAGAACCAATTTGTTGTTTTAAGCCACTCGATTAGTGGTACTTTGTTATAGCAGCCCTAGGAAACTCAGATCTCTAATAAACTATGGACTATATATATCTAATATACTATGGAATACTTATGTATATGGAATACTGCACTGATATATCTATAGCATTCCATAGTATTATTCATACAATTTTTTATTATGTATATATATATATACATAAATATATATATATATATATATATATATATATATATATATATATATATAAGTATATATAGCGTGCAAGGTGGCTATTTGAATTGTGAAAAGGACCATTAACTACATTCCAGTAAAGGCTTTATTCTAGCTTCTACTTATTTGCTTTGCTTCTATTTCTTGGTAATCTGGGATGGGCTGGGAAATTGGACCAAGAGGTGGAGATAAAAAATGGAACTCTTCGCTAAGTGCTCTGATTAAGAGCTCACTTATCGCCAAAATTGAAGTCTCCATTATTTTTTCTATTATCCTTTATGTTCCTGTCAATACGAGTTTTTGCCGCTTGTGAATCATTGGTGTTTGGGTAAAGTCTGCAAAACATACAGCTTCTCCCATGTTCCCCTCAAACCAGACAAATCAGTAATGGCCGACATGCAGTAGTATGCATTTGCTAAAATGAGGTGGTTCTCTCTGCTTAGCTTTGGAATCAGCATGGAAAATTAAGATGAGGGTCTGCATTTTCCTAGATGAAGAACTGAATGCAATTTTGCTTTCATATCTTTGTCTGGGAAAACAGAAAGTCAGCATGTGTATTTTAATTCATCTCTCTGGACAGCTGCACACAGCAAGGAGTGTGTAATGATGGAATCTCACTGTAGCCATGGCAGTTGGTAGAGGAGTCACCTATGATATCTCTAGGACAGCAGCAGGAAAGCCTCACTTATGGCTGATGGAGAAGCAAGGGCTTTGGGCCTTACTAGATCTGACAGAAAAGTAGAGAACAAAGTAGGTTTACCTTAAGTCTGAGTTCTTTCTTATCTAGAAATTTCCTCAAATCTGGACTTTCTCTTTCAAGCTCCTTAAATACAAAACTGGAAACTTCCTAGGCACTTTTGTATACAGAATTTAGGGAGCTTTTTCCAATTCTAAGTGTGATCACAGGTTCAAGTCATGTTTATGTCTCTCCCAAACCCTTAGGCCCAGTCCCTCCTTCTTTAAGATGACTAAAAGTAACTTTCCGATGTCACCTTGGTTATCTCTCTGGCCCCATGCCTTTCCTTGAGTAGGATTGCTGGATTCCTCCAAATACCCCATGATCCCCTCTGCTCAGAGTATTTCCATGGACTCATCCTTACTCCTTCCAGAAGAATTTCTTCATTTCACTTTTTTTCTATCTTTGCATTGTTAAAACCATAGTTTCAAATGGTAGAAAGACTGGTTTTAAATTCTACTCTCTATCAAATGGGGTGATTAGTATTTTCCTCATAGAGTTGTGGTAAGGTATGAATCAGATAATAAAAACCAAGTTACTCTATGTTATATGGAGCAAGTTGTCAAAACTGGCATGATCCTCATCTCTCACATGTAGTCAATATCACTCTGACCTCACAAGATTCTGTTAGATGAAGATTAATAATAATTATCCAAACATCCCCAGCTTGAATTCCCTTGTATCTTGCTAATTCCACTTCTAGGAAATAAGGCTAAAGAAATAATTCTAAATGGATGAAAAGCATTTATTACTGCATTGTTTATACTAGAAAAGAAAAATTCCTGGGCAGCCTAAATATTTTTATTTAGTATAATAGATACCTGATGGATTATGATGAGCCTTTTTGTTCAACTGAAATAAAACTTCACAAGGATCAATTAATAAGAAGGTAGGTAATTATATGGCTAGCTGAATAACAATTGAAAAGTGACAGAGGGTGGGATCCAACACAGAGGTAGAAAAAGTCCTTCATGTACATGAGGCCCTGGGTATAAACCCCAGCACAAATAATAATCATAATCGTAATCATAATGAAATCCAGGAATAAAAAGGTACCAAGAGCCAACAGTAGTCATTTTACAATGGCAAATATGGATTTTTTTCTTCTTTTTATTCTTCTCAGTCTTGAAATATTCTACCGTCAACATCAATTACTTTCATCATGACATGAAATAATGACCTTGAACTTGAAAAATGCTTGTTCAGTAAATACGTTTTCCCACATGTCCATGCCAGCTGATGCCGATGAGGAGTGTCCCATTGTCCTCTTGTCTAATTTCTCCTCTGCAGTGAAGAATATGGAAGCATTGATGTTCAAATGCCCACGTGAGAAACCCCAGAACAAGAACACAGAACCCAATCCCAAAGGAAATAAACAGAACATGCCAAGGCCTTTCCTCAGACAGGGAGACAACTAGTTTTCCTGCTCATAAAAAAAAAAAAAAATTGTTGATTATGAGTCTGAAAAAATATGAACTGCCTCATGTTTATCATCCCCATAAACTCTCTCTGTCATTTAATCTTTATATTGGGAGGAAAACAATATAGCATAATGAATCAGGGGATGCTATTTCATTTTCTTATTTCATATTCGAATTCGGTCTAGTGTAATTATGGTGTTTATGGAGTTTAGACTGATGTAGCAAGAAAGAAATGGAGAGAGGGGGTACTCATGCACGGTATCAGTATCAGGAGCATTTCTTGATTAGAAAGATCAGTTTGCCAGCTACACGAAAGCCATGAGAAGTTGGAATGAGCTGATAATTTTAATTTATAAGAAACTTGCAATGTGCTTGACTAGAAGAAAGAAATAGAAACGTATTACTAAATAAATATTTTAAATCCCCGATGCAGCCAAACCATTGCACACTTACAGGCCGCGAGCTTGTGAGACAAGAGCTCACAAAGAACCAGGAAATTATAAATGAGCCGATCTGCCCTCGGCTGTAGGCAAGGTCCCTGAGACAGTAATAAGTGACGAGGTCACCAAACTTCCAGAGAGGGAGAGATGAGCTGATAAAACTTAATCAGGCTGGTCTCACAAAGAGCGAATCTTTTCTGACAAATTTGGTGGCATTTTTGCATGGCACACAGGACAGGAGAGGAACGTGACTGGAATGAGAGAATTTAGCTTGAGAAGGCAGAGGGGCAGAGATGACATATAGGAGGAGGGACGGTCGTAGCTTTCCAAGGGAGGCCCCTTGGGTGACATTTAACCCCAAACCCGCTGATCTCATTAAGATATTCATGGTGGGAGCTTGTAAGAAGCAAGGTGGATGGACTGGTGTGTTCACTGTGACGCCCTGTGACCGAAATTACACGTCCATTATCATCAAAGCACATTTGCACATGTGGGGTGGAGATTGTATGTTTGCTTGACCTGGAGGTTATTTAGAGGATTTTTCTCAGTTATTTCTTTATTTTTCTTTCTCCCAAATGTCCCCCTTTCAGTTTGTTATTGGTGTGTACATGGCATCAATACCATTTCAGGGAGACACAATCTTATCTCACTGAGCAACCAATGGACCATTATGATATTTCAATGATAATAATAGGTTTTATGGGGTATTTTAACATCTTTAGTCGGGGACATTTTAGGAAAGTGTTTTTAGGTGCTTTGTATACTTGACAGCATGCTGTTATTTTTTCAAAGGTTAATGTTGAAATGCTGCGAAATTGGGGAAGTAATAGGGTCAAAGACCTAGAAGTTCAGAAGATAGGATCTGAGCTTCCTGCTCAGTTGGCCTCTTAGTGTCAGCCCTACATAGAGCTTGTCTCTTTCATTCTAAAAATAAAAATAATCAAAACTGAGACACACACAAACAACCTCCCCAGGTCCTGCTGTTCTCTTTGCTCATCTGTCTTTGTTGTCTGACTCTTGCACAGTGGTTTGTACACTGTGCCGCAATTTTCTTTCAGTCCTCCATGTACAATCACCTTGGCTTTTCTGCCTCAATCAATTTTGACTTTGATCATGAAATTTCTCCAAAGAAATAAGAGAATTCCTGATTAACAACACTGTCGCTTTGTTTTTGTTATCATTCTTGGTTGTTGGTTTTTTTTTAATTGTTCTTGAACGTGTGTATTTCACAACAAATGTAATTGTTAACTACCTCCTCCTTACTGTAGTCTCTCTCCTTTTTTTTTTTTTTTTGATACCTCCCATATGATAGATGGAGTAGGTAAAATCATAGCCCCTCAAAAGTTTACACCCTGATCCCTCAAACATTACTATATTAAAAGGTAATGAAAAGTTAAGGCTGCTGATGAAATTATGGTGGTTAATCACCTTGATTTTAAAATAGGAAGATTGCTTTGGACTCACTGGCTTGGTCCAGGGTGAACACAGGTGTCCTTCAAGGCAGAAGGGAGAGGTAGAAAAAGAGCTGGGGAGATGTGACTCTGGATGAAAGAGTCACTGATGTGAGGACGCAACCTGCTGTTGTTCACTTTGGAGGAGAAATGTGTCCACAAGCTGTAGAAGGAGCGCAGATTCCAGATGTGGGGGAGTGGAGCTCAGTGGCACCGATCTTGAAATTCTGTCCTATATAACGATGACATAGCACACTCTTGTTGTTTGACACCATTAAGTCTGAGGTTGTTAAAGCAGCCATAGAAAAATAAATACAATGGTTTCCTGGCAAAATATCCTGAATTCCTTATATAAATCAGCTTCATAATTTTTGTCTCTTTCCTGTCCCTTCTCAGTTCAGTGGGTATGAATGGTCCCCAATGTGTAGGCTTAGTTGTTGTTGATTTCACTCAATTGCATGTTCTTACTGCTTTTACAAAGTAAGGCCTATAGCCCCAGCCAGAGGGCTGCCTGCTCTTACCTACTGCTGTCTGCAAGCTCCTCATACAGTTCAAATTTGGCATGTTTTAATGATACTTTTTTAAAATAGAAAAAATTGTAAATCTCACACAAATACAAAGAGACGCATGTGAAAGGTTTTGTCTAACTGTTATGGTTTGGACGTGAGGGGTCCCCTAAAGCCTCATATGTGAGACAATGCCAGGAAGTTCAAAGGAGAAATGATCGGGTGATGAGAGCCCTAACCCAATCCGTGAATTATTCCCCTGATGAGATTTGCTGAGTGGTAACTGAAGGCAGGTAGGGTGTGGCTGGAGGAGGTGGGCATTGGGGGTGTGGCTTTGGGGTACATGTTTTGTATCCAGTGAGTAGAGTCTCTCTTTGCTTCTGATCATCCTGTGAGCTGCTTCCCTCCATCACAACTCTTCCACCATGATGTTCTGCCTCACCTGAAGCCCTGAGGAATGGAGCTGGCCTTCTATGGACTGAGACCTCTGAAACCATGAGCTCCCAAATAAACTTTTCCCCTTTAAAATTGATTTTGTCATGTCTTTTAGTCACAGCAACAAAAAAGCTGACTAAAACGCTAACTCTGTAATTAATGGAGGAACCAGCAAAATACTGTAACTAGTACACAGGAGAATTCAAAGAACCACATAGGCCTTGGCAAAAGGGAATGCAAAAATAAATTTATAAATAGGTCCCAAACAGGTTTTTTATGGGAGAATTGCGTGTCATGTGAAATATATTTTAAGAAAGCTGTTCCAAA
This sequence comes from Geosciurus inauris, assembly GCA_004024805.1. Taxonomy (NCBI): domain Eukaryota; kingdom Metazoa; phylum Chordata; class Mammalia; order Rodentia; family Sciuridae; genus Geosciurus; species Geosciurus inauris. The sequence continues at coordinate 544,875 of PVHX01000003.1, forward strand.
AATAAACAAAAGGCCACATTTATTCACAAGGGAAAATGGGGGGAATCACTTGCCTTTCCCTGGACACAGTTTATTTGCATTTCAATGGCTAAGAGTCATTTGTATTCTTCATAGATCCTCTTCCTCAAGTTGTAAAATAGGAGACATTGAAAAGCCGAGTTAATTTTAACAAAATAACACTAGCAGGATCCTGTGTAATTTGTCTGCCGTGAAATCTTTCTCAAAGTCTCCTGACATTTGCAGCCTCGTAATTTCGTCCAAGCAGTTGTTCGTTTTTGTTTTTTTTTTTTTTTTGGTAGCAGGGATTGAACTCAGGGGCCCTCGACCACTGAGCCACATCCCCAGCCCTATTTTGTGTTTTATGTAGAGACAGGGTCTCACTGAGTTGCTTAGCGCCTCGCCGTTGCTGAGGCTGGCTTTGAACTCGCAATCCCTAAGTGCTGGGAATACAGGCTTGCGCCACCGTGCATGGCTCAGTTGTTCATTTTCGTAATGATCATGTCACACGGTATCTCAAATCTCCCATGCTTTCTCTCCCAACATCTATGTCAGCTGATGATTTTCCTTCCAACTTTCTGAGGAAGTAAGAAAACACCACCACCACCAACAACAAAAAAACAGAGGGCTTATGGGTATCAGTGTCCATCTGTCTCCATTTCTTCTGCTTTCCTTCCTGTGACTGTGGATGAAACCTTTCTTCCCAAAGCCAGATGCATCCCCATCCCCACCCCAGGTCAGCAGTCCGTGTGTGACCCTCTCTCTCCCCTGCACCATGATGTTCTCTACTGATTCATGCTAAGGAGCATGTGAATCTGCAGGAATGTTCCATTTCAGCCAAAATGCACCCTTGCCGCTATCTTCTCATTCTTCCTCAGCCATACTCCATTCTGGATCCATATGCCACCAGAAAACCATTGGTAGGTCTTCAGTGATGTTTTCTACATGACTAAGTCCAATAGTATATTTTTTCCTCCTTTTCTGTGGCCTGCCATGCCTGTTTGACAGAGCTGACCACTCCTTCCTGTTGGAACACTTTTTAACTGTGGAGTTTCATTCATCACTCTCTCAGGACATCTCCACCATGGGCCACTCCTCCTCAGTCACTTTACTTTTTCCTCCTCACCAATCTGAAGTTCCATTTTTGCTATGTCTCAATGTTCAGCTGTTGGATCTTCTTTTTGCTTTGATTACAGGATCCACAAACGCCATCTATCTTCAGCCCATAATTCTTGCTAGTACTGCAGACTCATATGGAATGGCTCCTTAGCTATCTTTGGTGGGATTCTAATGGAAATTCCCAACTTAACATTACATAATCCAATTCTTGGTTCCCCCGGCATAGCCTGCTATCTTGCTATGGTCTTTTCCTCTCCTCAGATAATGCAAAACATATCTATTCCTCTCTTTCAGTTAGTATTTTTGTCACTGTGACCAAAAGGCCTGATAAAAACAATTAGAGAAGGAAAAGTACTTGTCTCAATATTTCAGAGGTCTCAGTCCAGAGAGGGCTGAATCCCCACCTCTGGGCCCAAAGTGAGGCACAACAACATGGCGGCAGGGTATGAGGGAGGAAAGCAGTTCAGCGCATCTCATTCAGGAAGCAGAGAGAGTTTGACTCACCAGTGACAAAATATAAACCCCAAAGGCATGCCCTCAGTGACCCTCTCCTTCAGTCACACTTTACCTGCCTATAGTTACTACCCAATTAATCCATATCAGTGGATCAATGCACTGATGTAGATAGATGGAGGCTTCCATAATCCAGTCATTGTACTCTGAACTTTCCTGTGTGCTCTCACACATGATCTGTCTTATACTTGACTCTTTATTGTATTCATCCACAACTTCCATTTTTGCCTCATATATGATAAATCTCATTGCCTTCATCTGCAAAAATATATATAAAATCCAATGATTATTTATCTCCACCACAAACACACTGATCTAAGCAACCATTATTTGTCACTTAAGGCTGAAAGTATCGATCCTCAGGGACTGGACACCTACTCCCCTGTCTAGAATTGTTTCTTCATGCATGTCCTATTACCTACTTTCTTTAGCTCTCTGTTCACACACCACCAAATCAGAGATGGCATCCTTCCCCACCTTTTGCAAAATAGCACCCCACCTCAGCCCAGATTCCCTACCTTCCTTTTATTTTATTTTTCTCCATAGCACTGACAATAATCTCATATGTGGTGTGTTCATTTGTGAATTTATCTTATGCCTCCTCCAGGTAGAATGCAAGATTAACCAACCATTTAACCATTTTTGTTGCTCGCTGTGTTTTCAGACCCTGAGATCCTCTTGCACGAAGCAAGTGCACAAATAAATGTTTATTCAATAAGCGCATGAAAAACGAATTAAACTTGCATGTGAACTTTGTCATCTTATTTTATCCTCACTGAGCCTCATCTTTCCTTCTTTCTTCACCCCTTAAAGATGTCCACATAAATGCACACTTCCATTCACCCACAATAGAGGGCTCTTTCCACCATCCCTCACATCCAATCAGTTATAAGGTTTTGTGGATATTACTTTGAAATGCTTCAAAGCAGCTCTCACATCATTCTCAATTTCTTCCTCCCTATTGACAATGCCCAATTATATCACTGGTTTTTTTTTGTTTGCTTTTTTGTTACTGGGGATTGAACTCAGGGGCACTTGACCACTGAGCCACATCCACAGCCCTATTTTGTGTTTTATGTAGAGACAGGGTCTCACTGAGTTGCTTAGCACCTCACCATTGCTGAGGCTGGCTTTGAACTCACGATCTTCCTGCCTCAGGCTCCCACAGTGCTGGGATGACAGGCGTGCGCCACCGCACCTGGCTTATCTCAGTGTTTTCCAGTGTTACGTAAGCCCTCTGATGTGTGATTTCTCTTTCCCATCCTCCCTCCAGTGAGCCATAGATCTGCCCATGTTACAGTTCTGCTTAAAACAGAAATGCTCCTCTGTTTTTTGTTTATAAGATCAAATTCAAACCTGTGGCATGTCATTGAGGATGGGTCTTTCAAAACTGTTCTAAATCTAGCATTCCATCCCTGAATTACATTGCTCTGCTTCCTTCTCCCTGGTTAAATTTTTTGAGTGACAGGTGTTTCCATGTCTTTATTCAAGCTAGTCTTCATCTTAGAATCTCCTCCCTATGGCTTCCCTTTCAATGGTATTCTCATTTTCATTCTTTTCCAATTAGCTTAAATATTGCTTCTTGGCCTTCTTCCATAACCTCTAGGATGAATTAATTGCTTCCTCCTCTGAGCTCCCATAAAATTATATTTATGCTTTTGGTTATAAGACTCATCCTGTAATATTGTAGTTAGTTAATTGTTTTCTGGACAACTTCTCTTTCTGGGGTGTATATCAGGGTGATTTAGAGTGCAGGTTTTGGAGTCAGATTGCTTAGATTCAAAATTGGGCTTGAGCTGGGTGTAGGGATGTACAGTTGTAATCCCAGCTACCAAAGCTGCTGGGGCAGGTGGATTGGGGGTTCAAGGTTCAGCCTGGGCAATAGAGAAAACTCAGTCTCAAAGAAAACCACCTCAATATGCTAGCAGTTTGATATTAAGCAAGTTACCTAAGTTCTAAATTTCTTCAAACCTCAGTTTCTTCATTCTTAAAATAGGAATATTAGAGTCTAATTCACAGAGTTCTTCTAGGGTCAAATATGATAATTTATGCACAAGTTCAGTTTTATCCCTGGTGCTTACTGTGTGCCAAAATGGCTCTTATTTTCCTGTCAGTTTCTTGAGTATAATCTATTTACTTATTTTTATGTCTTCATTGCAAAACAAAGGTTTAGCACATTGTCAGAGCTAATAAAAGTTGGTTTAATTTACTTATGTTGGGTTGTTATTACGGTGTGCAAGTAATATCTAAATAAACAATGGTGTAGAATTTTACTTTGGTCTGACTAAAAACTGAGAAGATCAATAGAATGTGGAATGTATGGTAACGAACCCTGTTTATCATGATATATTTGATTGTCGGTGTGTACCTTCTAGTATGCCGTAGTATGCCATATAGTTTTCAGGAAGGTTCTAGCTGAACTCTCAAATTCTGAAGTCCCCCTAGATCTCTGCCCACACCGAAATTCTGTGTGTCTGCATCTTCATGTCCTGTGTATATACTTTATCCGCTCTGATAGAATAACTGACATAAAAATAATCAGAACAGTGGCATTATGTTAAAAGAAGCTTTGCCATGAACAGTTGTCTCCTCAAATGTCCAAGCCTGGAGACTGGCAGGTAGCTCTGACATTCCTCCTCCTCCTCTGATTTTCAAGATTGATCTAAACATGGTGTTGCAAATTATCTAGTTTTGCATTTTGCAAAGTTGCTTTTAATCCATGGTTTAAATCAAATGGATGGTCCAAGCTCAAACTGTTTTGAGTGGACACGTGAGTTAATTTCAAATGTATCTGAGAACATATTATTACCAAACCATATTAGAATAAGATTTTCTTTGCATTCACATTTAAAGAGCAATGATTCCAGAATCTTCCTCCCCTACCTAGCTCTCAAAATGTTTGTGGAACAACTAAACCTGTGAGCTACAGAGAGTCCACGAAAATCAACATCTGCATATTCAAATTAGTCATTTTTTCCCCTAGCTATTGATCTGTCTCTTTTTTCCCCCTTTATTTAGGAGAAACATAAAATCTTAGAGAAGCCCTTAATGTTTTTATCTCTTTAATCCTCCTCTCAAATTAGTTGACAAAAATGCCTTTATATTTTTACTTTCACCTCTTTCACCTCTTAGTTCTACCTTCATTTATAATGTTATCTTTTTACTTGAATGATTCCAATAATCTCACAACTATTTTTTAAAATCTATGTATTTTCTATTTTCCTTGTACTGAAGATTGAAGCCAGGGGTACTTTACCACTAAGCCATACCTCCAGCCCTTTTTCATTTCTTTATTTAGAGACAGTGTCTCACTAAGATGCTCGGGACCTCCCTAAGTGAGGGAGGCTGGCCTTGTGATCCTCTCGCCTCAGCCTCCCAAGTCACTGAGATTACAGGTGTGTGCCACTGTACCTATCCCCCCAAAAGAAATAACTAATTAAAAAAATACAGCTTTATTATCTTTATTCTTCAACATAGAGGAGGAAGTTTCTTTTTCCTTTTCTCTTATTTCCTCCTACAAATAAGCCTGTGGAGTCTTCCCTGCATGAATCTCTTTGCAAGCTAAGCATCAACAGAAAGTGGGAATTCAAGTGTATAGCTCAGCCTTGGAATTTAAAGCTCAGGTCTGCCCTTAGTTCTTCAGTAAGACACTTAAACTCCCTGGCATTACTTTTCCTTGCCCTGTGCATTTGTTAGAAATTTTGGAAAGTTTTTGCTACTTTAAATTCTGTGAATTGACTGGAAGAATAAGGGAAATTGGGGGTCGGGGAGAACAGCAGGGGCAGAAGGAAAAGTTCTTTAGAGAAGCTGAATTCTAAGGAAGAGCACAGCTCAGTCTAGATTAGATCCTACAGGTTAAGAAAGCTGCCTTTGAGAAGAAAATAAAGCCAGGAAGGGGAGAGTCTGGTAAGTTCGCTGGATTCGAGTGGGTATCTTTTAGCCTGTGAACCCCTGGACTTGTGGTCATTCCAACTCTAGAATGCCACTATTAGCGTGATCCTGAGCAAACCTTTTAACTTCTCTAAACTGTGGTTAGAATCAGCAACATAATTTGCCGAGCCTAGTATAGAATAAAAATATGGGACTTCTTATCGAAAAAGCAGAAGAAAAATTCCATTGAATTCCATTAAAAATACTAATATAAGGCTGAAGTGGATGCTGGGGCTCCTAACCCCTTCCTCTGTGTCTCTTTACTTCCTGGCCTCCAAGAGGTGAACAGACCTCCTCTGCCTTGGTCTCCTACCATGATGCTGTGTAGCCACGGGCCCCAAGCCACAGGGTGGAGCATCCATGCATTGAAACCTCAGAGACCATGAGGCAAAATAAACCTTTCTCCTCCATCTCAGGTATTGTGCTGAGAGATGGAAAGCTAACACACCTGGAATGGCCTTTTTAAATTTGATGTCACTCTTCCCGGGATTTGAGAGTGCTTGCTGAATGACTGAGGTTGACTCAGAGTTGGCCTCATCTCAAAAGTTGCAAATACAGCATCCCTGATGCCCCACAGGCTGCTAGGTCCCCTCTTGCACCAGCTCCCTGACTGACATGCCATACTCCAGTCCTCAGCTCCAGCACATGGCAGGTGAGTAACCCTCAAAGATATTGCAACATTCATGACATTAGACTTCCACTGCAGAAGAGATTCTTGGGGTTCCAGGAGCCCGGGTTGGAAAATATATCAGGAGACTCCTGACTGTCACTCAGAAGGATCCTAGGATGTGATCTTACAGAATCTCTCATTTCATCTCTCTAAGAGAAGTTTTCCCAGGCCTAATCAATGGGATCCAAGTAGAGCCCTGGAGAAGATGACTTCTCATTCTGTTGGCCTTTGGAAAGGGGACTTCTAAAGCACCTGAGATTGCCCCAGTGACTTCCTGTCAAAGAACAAGGTGGCCAGGTTGTCTGTACTTTTGTAACTCTGGAGAAAAGAGCAACTGAGCCCTAAATTTCTCACGATGGTTTATTTAGAACTGTTTTTTTTTTTTCTCGAAGTTGTTTTATTTGCAGAAAATCAGAAACTATATAGGAAATGCCCCAAGTATTCTCGAGCAGGTCTTGCTAGAAACTGAAAACCTAGAATGGCAAAAACTCAGGACATAGAGCTCTGGTTCTTTCCATCATTCCTTGTCTCCTTCACTTTGTTTCCTCTATTATCCATGTGACTTGACCTCTGTCATTGTGTAGACTAGCATCCTCTGCTTTTGCATGGGTTTAAGAAAGATACATGTTCTAATATGTAGTAACAGCTTCGTCTCTCTCTCCATGCAACAAGCAGAGACTGGCATCTCTTTATATTGTCTCCAAGCTGGGCATAGTGGCACATGCCTCTAATCCCAGTGGCTCAGGAGGCTGAGGCAGGAGGATCATGAGATTCAATGGCAGCCTCGGCAACAGCGAGGCGCTAAGCAACTCAGTGAGGCCCTGTCTCTAAATAAAACACAAAATAGGGCTGGGGATGTGGCCCAGTGGTCGAGTGCTCCTGAGTTCAATCCCTGGTACATGAAAAGAAAAAAATAAATATATATATAGTCTCCAAATTCTTGGGAGAGAGAAACTCCTCTGGTCCAGTCAGACATCTCTAGAGGAATAGGGTGAAAGAAATCCAATGTGCTTTATGTTTCCAATCTTGCAGGTTAAGATATGCTTGTACCTGAAGTGTTTCACGGGGTGCTCACAAATGCCAAAATGACCGCCTTAGAAATATTCAGGAGTCACTCATGCTTGCAACAACAGTGAACTTTAGACACTGATAGGTGTGATCCAATATTGTAGTTATACCTTACGACTAAAAAAAAATTGTGAATTTTACAGAAGGTAAAGGGAAGAACAAGCCAGGGCCAAATCCTGTGTGTATTTGCAATGACATTGGATGGTTTTCTTTTAATCATCCCTTAAAAGCATTTATTTTTCAGCGTTCATCTATTGAAAAATTCTTGCTTTGCTACCAAAGAAAACACATTGTAATCATAGGTGACTTTACAGTAGGCTGGGTCTTCAATGCAATTATTTAATCACTTATTACAATAGCTTAAAATATCACCCTTCTCCTCTGATGCATTCTTAAAGCAAAAGTACTTGAAAAGCGTTTTGATTTCTTGTTTTCAACCTCAGATTTTCACATGCTTTGTACAGAAAACCAACATTATCTTTCCTTTCTGATAGAATAGCAAAGCAACAAAACCCAGCCATTATTTAATCATTTCATTACAGTGTGAAACACATCTAACAATTTACTAGCAGATAAAAGAAAAACCACTTGAAAAGCTAGATGTTTTACTTATAAAATGGTAAAATACCAACTCTTAAAAAGTTGATGAAAAAATTATAAATGATATTTCCTGGCTGATGGTAGTTCTCCAAAACCCACCTTCTCTTTCAGTATGAGCAGTTCTTTTTTTTTTTTTTTTTTTTTTGGTACCCAGGATTGAACTCAGGGGTACTCAACCACTCAGCCACATCCCCAGCCCTATTTTGTGTTTTATTTAGAGACAGGGTCTCACTGAGTTGCTTAGTGCCTTGCTACTGCTGAGGCTGGCTTTGAACTCACGATCCTCCTGCCTCAGCCTCCAGAGGCACTGGGATTACAGGATGTGCCACCGTGCATGGCTGAACAAAAGTTCTTTAGAAATGCCTCTTTTGGTCCTTAGTTCTTTTGTGAAGTGGGAATGGTGACTACCTCTCACAAAATGTATCATAAAATTTAATGGAGCCATTGGTGTACCAAATAGGCGTTTGGAAATTACATATCCCTTTACAAGTATATTAGTAAATGAAATTATACCCCTCATTTGGACCACATGAAGTTTGGATGGGACTTTTCTCTAGGAGAATATAGGTAAGCTAAAGGAATGGCTTTTGCCATGTGAAATTTAATTACTCAATATATGAAAATCATGCAAAGAAAATGAAAACTTTATTCCACATAAAACCCTCCCCCAGAAATAATTATTAACATTTGGTAGAATTACAGCCATCATTCTATGCATCTAAATTCAAGAAGATATTTTAGTGTGTGTACAGATAAATGCATAGGATGAAAATTCATTTTATAAACATGAGTTCATGCCATACAAATGACTTCCAATGTTAAAATTAAATTGGAGTTCCGTTTGACCAAAGGAAGAGTAGAACAAAGTAAAAAAGAAGAAAATTTTTGTCTTGTTATAAATTATGTGAGACAAAGATTTTTATGACAATAATTCTCCTGAGGTTAAAAGATTCAGTGTATGATACTAAGAGGACACAGTGCTCATACATTAAAACTTAATATTAGCTGTGTGTCTATATCTGTATTTATAGACTTTCTGCTGTGAAAGCGAATATTAGCACACAAACATGTCTCACTAGATTCCCTGAATCACCCCATATTTTCTCTATGTATTTTATTATGCTTTCCTACCCAGTTTTATAGCACCCACATTTAGCACATTCTGTTCTATAATTAAATCTACTGTGATTCTCACATATAAGTTTCCTGTTGGGATAGTCAGTGTGCACACTTGATCTCCCTTTATTCTTGTGATCTGTACATGGGTTCATTTTTAACTAAATGGATTACATGGATATCTGATCTCTAAGAATAGTTGCTCATGCTATTTATTTATTTATTTATTTAGTACTAGGGATTGAACTCAGGGGCACTTTACCGCTGAGCCACATCCCCAGTCCTTTTTAATATTTTACTTAGAGAAAGGCTCTCACTGAGTTGCTTAGGGCCTCACAAAGTTGCTGAGGCTGGCTTTGAACTCACGATCCTCCTGCCTCAGCCTTCTGAGCCACTAGGGTGATAAGTGTGGGCCACCGTGCCTGGCTCATGTTTTCTTTCTTTTTTTTCTTTTCTTTTTTGGTACCAGGAATTGAACTCAGGGGTACTTGACCACTGAGCCACACCCCCAGCCCTATTTTGTGTTTTATGTAGAGACAGGGTCTCACTGAGTTGCTTAGCGTTTCGCCATTGCTGAGGCTGGCTTTGAACTCGCGATTCTCCTGTCTCAGCCTCCCTAAGTGCTGGGATTACAGGCATGTGCCACTGTGCCCGGCCTCCTGTTATCTTTTTTAAATTATTATTTTTTTCAACATTCAGGAGTGTCTTTTGGATGCTGTTATCTTTGAAATGCATCCTGGTGGGTAGTTATACTCATGTCCCCCTATCATTAAAAATACATGAGGCTTTTTCCCACTGTGTTCTGGGATGGGATGTTGATGGTTAAAATCTGAGATGAAACTGACGTTTTTTCTTTGACTCTTTTGGATGATTTTCACCTTCACCATGGTCAAGGTTAAGTCTCTCCTTGACCTTGGAGGCCAGTTCTTCACCAGCACCTACGTGGTGTTGAGAGTTCTCTTCCTCAAGTGTTTCTGGAATGTGGAGTACTCTACAGGAGGTTTTCTTGATCTTCGGACACATTTGTTTGATTCTCTGTGTGATAGCAGGGTCTTTATTTAGAGCCATCTTTATCTTTCTTACTCATTCAGTTTCACTTAATTGCTTTATTATCTGTGCTTTCTCAGCTGCATTAATTGTAATTACCTTAAATCTTTATATCACTAATTTTGCTTTCAGTGTACGTCTCTTCTGTTGCCTGCCGGTTACAACTGATTTACTAATTCTTTAAAGATGTTTTCATGGCAAGTTGCATCCTTACACATTCAGCCACCTAATTTACATAATTCTGTTGTTCATATTTTCCTTTTTCTTTTGGTCTGTTCATTGTTACATTGTTTATAAAGACACATGTTCTGGGACTGGGATCGCTTGCTTGCCTAACACATGTGAGGCGCTGGGTTCCCTCCTTAGCACCACATAAAAATAAATAAAAGTGTGTCCATCTACAACTGAAAAAAGTTTCAAAAACAAGCACATGTTCTTGCTGGATACTGTGGTGCACCTCTATAATCCCAGCAGCTCTGGAGGCTGGGGCAGGAGGATCATGAGTTCAAAGCCAGCCTCAGTAAAAGCAAGGTGCTAAGCAATTCAGTGAAACCTGGTCTCTAAATAAAATACAAAATAGGAGTGGGGATGTGGCTCAGTGGTTGAGTGGCCCTGAGTTCAATCCCCAGTACCCCCTCAACCCTCTGCTCCCCTCCCCCCCAAAAAACCCACGTATTATGCTACAGCATGGGAACACTTTACATTTCCTAGCTTTTCTTGAATCATGTTTTATTCTAGATCAGGTAATTTACCTATCCTTGGCTTGCCAGATTTTCTTTTTTATTGTTGCAGTATATTTGCATAGTTACAAGTCCCTGTTTATTCATATTGTTTATACTTGAAGAGCTGGGTACAGAAATGTCATTGATGACTTCATGGTAGGACTATAACTTCCTTTTCATAATGTCTGGGACTGTTTGCTCCTTCTTAGCTCTAGCTTGGAGACCAGCTAGCTCATCAAAACCCACATTTTATAGTCTGAGCGAAAGATGGAATGAATCCCCAGTGCTTCTCTTTATTTTGAGAATCTTTAAATGGGTTACAGAAAGATGCTTGGTGAAGGAGCCTCAGGTATATGTGGTTGGAAGATACATCACCTCTCTCCTGGGCTTTGAGGTTTGACCATGGGCAGCATGAAGCTCTTACTCTGTGCAGTGGTATCTACGTCACTATTCACCTTTTTTTTCACTATACCCTTTTCTCTCCAGAATCTCCTTTCTCTACTGTTCTGCAAAAAAAGGGTAAAAATAAGAATTTATAATCCCTTAGCTTTCTAATCTTCTGAGCTCCAGACCTGGAGGTTGTAGAAAGACTTCCAGAATTGTTGCTATTTCACCAGTAATGCTTACGGGGTGGGGGCAAGATCTAGCACTGAGAATTTTTCACTCCTTTGAATATGACCACCCCTGCTCTTCTTAACCCCCATTTTTTTTGCTGTGTTTTCATTTTTTTTCTATTATTTGTCAATCAATAACATTGGGCGATATCCCATTTCTTTGTCAAACGTTGTTGATTTCTGCTTGTTTGTTGCCTGTATTGATTATGTCTTGCATTAGGTCTAGGAGTAAAAATTCCTGTAATCTTCACTCTGCTCTTTGTCCATCAGCCTTTGGAGCAACACTAATACGTAAGACCTAGTACTGCCACTTAACAGATGAGAAATCAGGGGATCACAGTGGTTAAGTACCTTGCCCAGCATTGTGGAACTAATAACTAACTAGGTTGGAATTAAAACCTTTATCTCCATAGACTTCTGGGCCAATAAGGAAATAAACTGAAATTACAATTTAAAATAACTCTAATAAAATAATTCATTTTACCTGTATACAAATATTCTGGAGGATTAATGGAAATGGATCTGATGTCAGTGTGAGGGAAAGACAATGGAGAGAGAATGTGGAAACTTAAATTTAATTTCTGATGATAATTTGGGGAGAGATAATTCAGGTTCCTGGATTTCAATTTCCTTGTCTGTAATAATAATGAACATAATGATGATGATGATGACTGTCATAATTTGATGACTCCATTTATTGGTACTGCGCATTATGTGACATACTTTATCACAATGAATCTCAAAACAGCTATCTGATATAAGTAATCCATATAGTTTACCAATGAAGACAACTTGCTCAAATCCTGTGAGGCCTATATGATTTCAGGATACAGGCTTTTAACCACCGGTTCAGTTGTCTTTCCAAACTAAGATGCGTGTCTTGAATGGTCTACAAAACACCTTCCAGCTCTGAGATTCTATGACGCTGTGGTGGATACTAGGGACAGTGACCATGTCCTGACCTGCAGCTCAGTGTCCCAAAAGTGCTAATGCTAATATCATGCTATGGTTTATGTTATATAATTGCATATAAAAAAAGAAAACAGTTGATTTGGGGCTGAGATATAACTCAGTGGGTAGAGTGCTTGCCTCACACGTACAAGGACCTGGGTTCAATCCTCAGCACCACACACACACATAAAAATCTAATTTTATGTTTAAAAAATGGAGTATGGAGCTCTTCCTTTCTTTTCCCATTCCCTTCCCTTCCCTCCACACCAAGGGAGGGAAGTCCAAGGCTAGCCAAGCAAGGGAGGCATCCATCTATGTGAATTTGGCCAAGGAGAGCCCCAACATGAGCTATTAAGTCCTGGGTAAGGTGACAGTGATATTCATGAAGGACATGGGGTGGGGTAGTGTGGCCCAGACTGGGTGGCAGAGCCCCAGCAAGGCAAGAAGAACGTACCCAAGGCTGAGAAGGGGGTGCTGGCACTAGAGCCAAGCAGAAGGGAGACGATCTCCATGGTGAAGGTGGTGATCCAGCCTGAGGTGCTAGGTCCTGGGTGACACGATCACATTGGCCACTTTGGAATGGCACTGTGCACAGTGTCAGAGCCCAAGTGGAGTCAAAAGAGCTTCTCCACAGGAGGGAGGAAACAGCTCAGCAAGTGTGGGTGCAGGCGAAGATATGAAAGAGAACAGGGATCAGAACATGCACAGGGAGAAGAGGGTGGAGGGAGTGATAGAAACGTAGGGGGTGGGGGGGGGATTGAACCAATGCATACAATTATTGGCAATAACGAGATCCAATGTCCTCATGGACTGAACAGGAAGCCACAATGTGGACAGAGAAAAATCTAGAATGAACCCACTGTTTATCACTACACACACACACACACACACACACACACGCACACAGCTACTGAGAGGGCCTCAGAGCAAGAACAGCAGTCACAGTGAGTACCCTCAGTGTCCAGATTGTGGCTTCTAAATACCATTTGCTGATACATGGAACCAGATATTCTTAGAGGGAAAAAAGTAGCTACTTCCATAGCTAGGGAGAGATTATCCTAAAACTGTTTTATATCATAAAATAAATAACAGTCCAAAGAATAATAGGGGCATATCAAAAGAACAAAAAAGCTAGCTTGAACAGGCTCCCGCTGGCCAAGTCAGCAATGATTTGGGCATCACAATAAATGACAATGGATTATAACTTGTTTTATAAAGCAAGAAACTGTGGACTCACATTGACAGAGTAGGCCATATGTCAGAAATAGGTACATAAAAATTTCAGTGTTCGGCCAGCTGCAGTGGCTCATGCCTGTAATCCTTGTGGCTTAGGAGGCTGAGGCAGGAGGATCATGAGTTCAAAACCAGTCTTAGCAATGGTGAGGATTGCTAAGCAAATTCAATGAGATATCCTGTGTCTAAATTCAATACAAAATAGGGCTGGGGATGTGGCTCAGTTTTCAGTGCCTTTGAGTTCAATCCCTGATACTAAAAAAAAGAAAAACAAATCAGTGTTTGTTGAAGAGTTTCATATTGACATTGTCTCAGAATGCCTAACAACAAAATAACAATAACAAAAGGAAAAATGAGAGTGGGCTTTCAGGGGAGAAATCTGGCAGGCTTCACGGGGATCACACGATCTTTTAATTCCAGCAGTAGAAAGACACAGGGAAGTCCTGAGAAGACAGTGTCCCCGAGTCTAATGATGGGACCACAGATGGTAGCTGTGCACCCAGCCAGAGGGGTGCGGGGAGGAGGGGGCAGAGGGAAAACAGGGGCATCCCAGTACTGCATGGTGGGCAGGAGCTTAATCACAGTGATAACTTTTTAAAGAGACTGAATCTTCCCTGGTTTTATTATTTTTTAATTATTATGTTTTTAAAAAATTAAGTTAAAAAAAAAAAAAAAAACCAACATGCCACTCCCACCAGGGCCTGTGCATTCTCCTTAACACTTGACCGCTGGAGGAACCCAAGTGGGGAGAAGCTGAAAAGAACTGTCTCACAATCCCCTTTGGTGTCAGAGTCAGAAAAACCTAGGGCAGACTGGAGAATTGTTCCAGACTGGAAGTGACCGCAGTGAGAAGACATAACTAACTCAATGGAATGTGTGATTGTTCACTGCATTTTTTGCTTTGAAAATGTTCATTAGGGCCAAGCAAAGTGACTCACACCTGCAATCCAGGCAACGCAGAAGGCAGAAGTGGGAAGTTCAAGGGTGGCCTATGAAACTTAGCAGGACACTATCTCAAAATAAAAATAAAAGCCAGGTGCGGTGGCACACACCTGTCACCCCAGCACTTAGGGAGGCTGAGACAGGAGAATTGCGAGTTCAAAGCCAGCCTCAGCAACACCGAGGCACTAAGCAACTCAGTGAGACCCTGTCTCTGCATAAAATATAAAATAGGGCTGGGGATGTGGCTCAGTGGTCGAGTGCCCCTGAGTTCCATCCTTGGTATAAATAAATAAATAAATAAATAATAAAAAAGGCTGAGATTTAGTGATAAAAGCACCCTTATGGTCAATTCCCAGTACAAACAAAACAAATAGATATATATGCACATATATATATTGTACGTACTATAAAACATAGATAAATATATATAATTATATGATATATAGTTTAATAATTTCATTTTAGGAGAGTAATTATATATAAAAATAAAATTTAACTATACATAAAATTTTGTTCAGAAAATAGATATATGGGCCCAAAGTATTGAATGTTAGCCCTCAACCAATGTTGACTTCTTGCTGCTTTGGTTTTGTTGTGGCTAAGTAGATGGGTGCCCTTTGTAGGAAATATACACCATTTGGGGTGAAAGCAAAATTCCTCTAAGTGATTCAGAAAGAAAGGTTTGGATATATGCTCCTTGCAACATTTTCTGTAAGTTTGAGGCTGTTACCAAATGAAACATTGTAACATAGTATGTGGACTTGATACTTAATAGAAGCTCAAGCCAGCCCCTTAGGTAATACTATTATTTTCTATTTACAGGTGATGGTCCCTGGACCCCACCTACTTTTATTGAGGAGCCACAGGATGTCATTTTTCCTTTGGATTTATCAAGATCTGAGATCATCCTGAATTGTGCTGCTAACGGTTACCCTTCACCCCATTATAGGTAAATCTTACCTCTGGGGCCTCTTTGTTCTTTTCTTTCTCATTGATATAAATCATGCAATAAAGTGGTTCAAATGTACCCCATGAAAATACACACCTCAATGCATTTTTCCATAGCTGTACAGCTCTGCTCATTATTCAGGTAAAGCTGAAGACACTTAGCTGGATGTGGTGGTGCACGCCTGTAATCCCATCACTTTGGGAGGCTGAGACAGGAGGATCGCGAATGCAAAGCCAGCCTCAGCAACAGCGAGGCGCTAAGCAACTCAGTGAGACCCTGTCTCTACATAAAACACAAAATAGGGCTGGGGATGTGGCTCAGTGGTTGCGTGCTCCTGAGTTCAATCCCAGGAAGGAAGGAAGGAAGGGAGGGAGGGAGGGACGGAGGGAGGGAGGGGGGGAGGGAAAGAAAGAAAGAAGGAAGGAAGGAAGGAAGGAAGGAAGGAAGGAAGGAAGGAAGGAAGGAAGGAAGGAAGGAAGGAAGGAAGAAAAGAGAAGATACAGATACTTCCAGTTCCCCAGAGTGTTCCTTCCTGTCACTTACCAGCACTAATTATCCCCAGCCACCACCTCCGGGTGACTACTGTGTGTTTGGTGTTATTGATTACTTTTGCTTATAGCATTTATTCTGTGCAGTGCCGGTGGTTAGAATTCAGAGAGTGAGAGACAGGCAAAGCTAGTAGTAGGTGACGAGAGATGAAAAAAGTAGAGAAATACTGGAAGAAAGAAACACAGAAAATGAGAGAAAAGAAATAAAAAGAGAAAATACAGGAAGGAAAGATCTTTAGACGTCAACATGAAACTCTGAAACGCAAGCTCATTGTGCATTCCCAGTCCCACACCAACCTGTGACTATGGTCCCAGTTCCCCATATACAATGACTATAAAAATGGCCCCCTACAAGGAATGAACTAACATGGAAATTTAAATTTATCTTACCGGATAAAATTCTCTAACTCCTGGGTCACATCACCCAGTTATTGGTTGTAGAAAAACAGATGTTGAATTTTCACAATAAGGAGGCACACTAAATTACATTGGATTAGGCAGAGGGGCGTGAAGGGAGGGGAGGGGTGTGGGGGTAGGAAGGAGTGAAGACTGAATCAGACATTCTTACCCTATATGCATATATGACTCCATGGCCGGGTGTGATTCTACAGCATGTACAACTAGAAGAATGAGAAATTACACTTCATCATGTGTGATGTGTCAATGCACATTCTACTGTTATATAGAACTAATGAGAACAAATAAGATAAAATAAAAATAGATGGTTAAAACAGCTAAATGTCTTTAAAGGCAGGAACAGGATTTGTGTTATAGACAAATTGGAAAAAAATATTATATATGTCTCTCACTTATTACCTGTGAAATAATAGGAAGGGTGGGTCAGCAATGTTTTCAGTTTTACTTATTCAGATAGAATCGGATAGATAGAATGCACAAATTTTAAAATGTATGCATGTATAAGTTATACTTGTATAAATGATAAGGATCTTTTGCTGGTAAGAATTGAGTACACGGTATCAACACAGAAAAATAACACAAAAATATTAAAAACGAATTTTGCAGATCTGGGTTTTAAAAGCGTTTTCCAAAAGTTTTCCTTTGTAGATGTGGAGTTGAGTTCACATAGACAAAAATAAATCATTTGAGTACCTTTTGACAAAATAAGCTTTTTTTGTAGAATGTTTAGGCTGCAGAAAACATACAGTCTATACAAGCATTACTATTTTGCTCTCAAATTTGTCTAAATTAATTAACTAAATGACCTGCATGCCCAAAGTTAAAGTCATTTCTATCTTGTATTTTGTAGAGCTAACTTTAGCACCTCATTACAACAAAAGATTGAAAATTTTATTATACTTATTAAGATTTCCCTCTCTGAGATTCTCAAACCAAGGCCATCCAACAGAGAGGGGAAGATTGATTCCTTTACTAATCGTTTCACCCAATTCAGTGTTTTTTGTTTTCTTTCAATAATGAACTGTCTTATTCAATACAACTTTAAATATATTAAAATTATTATTTTTTAAATTATATTATTATTTAAAAATCTAAAAATTGTATGCATTTTATGATCTCCTAATATTTCAAGTTGTAATTTTATTTGGGGAAGCTACTTTGACTGATTATAAGAGTTGGTAAGGTTTCTTAGAGAAGGAAAAAATATATGAATCCCTATGAATTTTTTAAAAGTCTGCTAAATATAAGGTAAATAAATCATGTACTTGTAAAATATTTAATGACTTATACATAGAAAGATATAAAACAGTGGTTCTGAAGAAAGTTTGTTAATTGTTACATTGATAAAGAAATAAACAGGTCTGGGGCTGTGGCTCAGTGGTAGAGCTCTTGCCTTGCATGTGTGAGGCACTGGGTTCGATTCTCAGCACCACATAGAAATAAATAAATTAAATAAAGATATTGTGTCCATCTACAGCTAAAAAAAAAGTTTTAAAAAAAAGAAACAGAAGAAAGACGAGAAATTCTGTTGTTAAATGGCCTGTGTTCCTAAGGAATTCATAAACTACAAAGCTAAAGACAGGCCATGTAGCAACTTATTTCTAATCTCCTTAACCTGGTTAAGCTCATCTTTAATATTATTATAAAATACTCTTAGGCAAGAGACTTAGAGAGTGAGAAAAAAAATTAAATTTTTAGGACCTAAATGTCAGCTTCAAACCCATTTTCACTGATAACAAAGCAAAGGGCAGAGGTATTTCAGATAATGTGCATTAGCAACGGAATGGGAAATTTTAGTTTTAACATGACCCTTTCTAACTTAGATTTTATTTTTAAGAATACTCACTTGTAACCGTAGTCACCTTTGATCCTGTGTGGAGAGAGCATGAGTTCGCACACTGGAAGAAGTTCACAATCACAGATTTTGGCATGATTTGAGGTTATCTGAGGACAGTGTGAAGCTCTTCAGGGAGCCAGTGACTTAGAACTGATGGTCATTTCTAATCACTGCTGTCATTCTATGCATGAGCTTGAAAAAAATCATGTCTTCCCTGTGGAGTCAGCTTTCTTATCCAGAATGCTTTCCTAAATTGCTGGTTTGATTAATGATTGATGTTTCTGGGATGGAACCCAGGTCCAGGATCTCATGCTTGCTAGGCAAGCACTCTGCCACTGAACTACATCTCCAGTCTTTTTTAATTTTAATTTAATTTTATTTATTTTGACACAGTCTCTCTTAGTTGCCTGGATTGACCTCCAACTCATGATCCTCCTGCTTCAGCCTCCTGAGTGGCTGGAATGACAGGTGTATGTTACCATGACCAGCTGTGCATAGCATTTTTGAAAAATAAAGCACTTCCTAGGAAAATCTATTGTTTCAAAAGATTTTTTTTTTTTTACTTAAATAGTAGCATGGTGCCAAATGTAATTCTTCTACTAGTTCTTTTTAAAGGAGTCAAGATGTTTTTTTTTTTAAAGTAAATTCAGTATAGAAATGAAATCTCATGGGGGGAAATAGCAATATTTTAAAAGCAGAACTTTGGAAACAGTTTAAGAACAATTTTATCTAAAGTCACGTTCAGTGAGGTAACCATCTCCACAAACAGGAGGCGAATAAAAACAAAAAGATATAGAAATGTTAGGCAAGTCTGGTGGAGATATTTACCTCATGGAAAAGGGTTACCTTCATTCTTTCAAAGACCAGGTAATGTAGGAGAAGATGAAGTCTAGCCAGGAAGCTTAGCAAATGGAAGACAAGCAGGTTATCCAAAGATGGTACTCGGGGAGGTTTACTTATGCCTAGAAAGTCTGAGGAGATACAGCCATGAACTTAGTGCCTAGTATTTGACTTGGGAAAGTGAAATATTTTTGTATAGGATATTATTTCTATATAGTATAGACTCAGAAAAAGGACTTTGAATATGATCAGATGTCTGACACATCATTTCTGACCTGATCACCAAAGGATACTCCTTTCTGCAATTCCGTGTTGCTACTCCTTGCCATTAAGTCATCTTTTATTCCCCCTGAGCTCTAGACTTTGGAGTGAAGCCCATTCTAGTTGTGACTTAGACTTTCTTTTCCAATCATCTCCCTAATTCATCCTCTTAACCGCCTCTTGAGACAAAGCAAATTGCATATAATTGTGCAAGTTTTAAAATGAATGGGAATGAGATCTGTGAGAAGAAGGTGACGGGTCCAGGGACATACAGCAAAGGAAAGTCAGAGCTAGGACTAGGATTCTTTCCACACGGGCAACAGTCCCAACTTAACTCTGCAATACCATCACGTAGAAAATAGGCACCTCTGGGTAAGCATTAAAGAAGGGTAAGTTTAGCCAGGTGCGGTAGCGCGCACCTGTAATCCCAGCACTTAGGGAGGCTGAGACAGGAAAATCGCGAGTTCAAAGCCAGCCTCAGCAAGGGCGAGGCACTAAGCAACTCAGTGAGACCCTGTCTCTACATAAAACACAACATGGGGCTGGGGATGTGGCTCAGTGGTCGAGTGCCCGAGTTCAATCCACAGTACAAAAAAGAAAGGGTAAGTTTTGTAAAACATCACCACACACACACACACAGAGTTGGGGGGCATGCATTAGCAAGACACACCAAACATAGCTCCTAGTCATTACATTCTTAACATGAGGCTTCTTACCCACTTTGTAGTGAAGGATGGGCTTGGGCAAAAGATTAAGATTTTAGTCCAAATCCATTATATCACCTGTGATTAATACAATGCCAATTCATAGGCTTCAAATAATTAATGCAAACATATTTCCTCGTTTTGATCCTAGGAAAATACTCCTGGGTAGACAATGACATCAGTAACATTGCAACAACCATCACTTGAATTCATTAATGCCATTTCTCCATTGATTAGAACATATTAATTAGGACAAAGCCCACACTAGGAGTGGACCCCTGATCTATATGCACAATTTAATAATCATTGTACCATAGTGATTAGAACGATCACCAGGATACGGTGAAAAATTCATTTTCTGCCGCTAAGCCAACAACTTTGAATTTGTGTTGAAAAACAATTACTGAGCTTAATTAGGAGCATGTAATGATGACAGCGGTTATTTCGGTGATTGATTCCAAAATTAAAGAGAGCTGGCAAACTAAGTATGGTATATCTGGAAATGAGAAGGGAACATGGAAGCCCAGAGATTGTGCCCTGTAAGCAAATTATGAAAGATGGTATTACAGTCTTAAAGGAGAATATGGGCCTCTTGAGACGGGGCTACAGAAAGAAAATCTTCCTTTTTTTTTTTCTTTTCTAATTTTGACAACAAGAAGCAGTCTGTACAAATTCCTGTAGGAGAAAGAAGAAAGGAAGGAAAGAAGGAAGGAAGGAAGGAAGGAAGGAAGGAAGGAAGGAAGGAAGGAAGGAAGGAAGGGAGGGAGGGAGGGAGGGAAGGAAGAAAGGAAGGAAGGGAGGGAGGGAGGGAGGGAAGAAGGAAAAAGGGAGGGAGGAAGGAAGAGAGAAAGGGAGGAAGGAAGGAAGGAGAGAGAGAGGACAATCACATTGGCAGAAAATTTATACAATCCAAATGTACTCTATTCTACTGTCTTTTAGTTTCATTTCATTAAAGAGAAGTTGAAGTATACAGGAAGTATCCAAGTAATTTAAAAGTGACAGGATTGGTTCAAAACCTCTTATTGATTTGATATTTGATCCTATCTCTAATGAGATAGAGGACTACCCAAGTTCATACTTCTTTTCTAATTCTGGAGACATGTGTCATGTTTTCCCCATGGGTTGTTTCAGAATGCTCCAAAAAAAGTCAATGACATTTGAAATCATCCTGTAAAATGTCATTCCTTTCTTAGAATTAGCCACCCCCACCAAAATATTTTAATATGATTTCATTATGAAGGCAAGAATCATAGCAAGGCTTGTGTAGACCCTGAAAAGAATAGTTTGGTAACTGGCCATATTGCCTAGGGGAAAAAAACAAAACAAAACAAAAAAACATTCCTTGTTTTTCTAAATGGCTGGGATGGGGTTCAGGAAACATCACCCTAAAATATGGTACCTTTGCATTTCAGAAAATAGTAGAAACATGAAGGTCACTCACCTCCCCCTCATTCTTCATCCCTGAAGCAGGTCAAAATATTTCATTCCAAAGGTACTTTTCCTATACCCAGAGACAAGAAATGCCCTATCCCCAAACTCAGAGACACCAATGAGAATCCAGCAGACAGGCCTAAGATGCCCCTGATTTAGATCTTCTTTTGTTCATGTATTCTTCCTGATAAGTGTCGTATCCTGATCAAGATCAGCACACAAGCCTGTAATCCCAGCAATTTGAGAGGCTGAGGCAGGAGGATTATGAGTTCAAAGTGAGCCTCAGCAGATTAGTGAAGCACTTAGTAACTCAGACCCTGTCTCTAAATAAAATATAAAAAAGGGCTGAGGATGTTGCTCAATGGTTAAGTGCCCCTGTGTTCAATCCCTCCTACCAAAAATTAAATTTAGAAAAGAAAGAAAAGACCAGCTCACAAATACACAGGTTTATCTGTAGTTTGGGATCTTTGCTCCTGAGGGATCCTTTATTAGGAAAGAGTTAGCTTCCACAAATCTGCAAGCTTTTGTCTTTTTAAACTGTCCTTTGTAACAGTGGCTTCAGCCAGGAAGGTCCCAAGCAATGGGAAATGATATTTCTCCATCTCTGCCACTGGTTGTCACAATTCACTGTTTTCAAATGATTTTCTTAAATGGTGTAAATTAGTGCACATAACTTGTGCCCTGAGAATGCACCTCATGAAGTATGCACTACTCAGTTTTTCAAAACATTTGGAGGTTTTGAGGAAGTTAGGAGGTGAAAGATCCCGGGAATGAATCTGGCTGGAGATGGGTATTCATTGGCCTGAAAATGACCAAAAGGAATTTTTAAACTATTATGCTTCTTGGAAAATAAATAACATGCTTACACCCTTCAGCTAGTTAGTTCATGTACTAAGGAATTTTTGTCTAATAGCTACACCAAGAGATTTTTTGCTTCCTAAAATAAAAACTACTCACACTGCATTTATGTTGCTAACATATAATCTTAGCATTGGCATTCCTAAGTACTATTGAAATATTTTCAACGTGATTAATTTTCCAAGTGAAAGGCTAACCAACAAGGATGTTCTGGGATAGTCAGGTTATAATTGTTTTGTTATCAGCCTCAAATTGGCACTGGAAAACCAATTGGCATTCTGTGTGCCATTGGTAATATAATGTTTACAGATTTCCATCTCTAAATCATTTCTGACATCCAATTTTGCAGCAGAAATTGGGGTAGTTCAGGTATGGATAGATGTTATTTGAAAAGCCTCTAAAGGATTAGGATGGCCAGCATTATTGACTGAATGTCTAACTTTTATTTCTTATGTCACTGGTTCTCATGATTCTCTATATACATTGGAATGAATGTATCTCGCTCTTTCCAAAAGTCCAAGAACTTCCAAATCACCTCCCTATTGGAATCACTGGGCTCAAGCAGTTACCTTTGGGGAAATTGGTCAGATTATCTCCATATGTGAATATACTATACTTTTTGATATAATTGCAGGAATGAAAACTGCATGTCATTTAAGAAAAATAGCAGTGAACCTGCATATCACAAATGTCATTTGATCTTTTTTTCCCTTGAAGGTGGAAACAAAATGGCAGAGAGATTGATTTTGCCAAGAGTTATCACTACAAGTTAGACGGAGGCAGCTTGGCCATCAGCAGCCCCCACACAGATCACGATGCTGGCACGTACCAGTGCCTGGCCACCAATCTTCTGGGGACAATTCTGAGTCGGAAGGCAAAACTCCAGTTTGCATGTGAGTTTGGGGAAAAATATTGATTCCCTGTGTTTCTGAAAATATCTTTTTGATATACATACTGGAAAATATTCCAGCTTTGCCAAGAATCTTCTCTTGGAGAACAAATACATTTTTATGGACATAAAAAATGTGTGTATTTTGTAAATTTAGACTTCTGAGGATAATATAAAACTGTTTTTAAAAAAAGGAAAGGAAATGTCAGTATAATGATATTTTATAAATGATTTTTAGAAACATCTTCAAAAGTTCCAAATATAAATATCAAGACAAAGATATGTATTATAATATTGTCCTTTTTAAAAATTTTTTCTTTTATGTTGGCTATTAGTGGGCAGAGCTTAAGAAGAAAAAACGGAGGGCAGAGGTGTCATTTGGGGGAGGCGGGTGTTCCAGGAAAAGCCATCATACGCCCACAGTGTGATGTAGGTGGAAATAAAGTGGTTGCCAAAGGCAGGCTTTATATTAACTGTAACAATGTCCAGCTGCATCACATAAATGTCATCCAAGTAATTACCTTGGTGACATTTGGGGACATTAGCAGATGAACAATAGACAGACTGCTTCTTATATTCTTTATATATAGTGTTTCCAGGGACTAAAATGTTTCATATTGGATTCAGTTGAAGGCTTGCTGGAGAGTAATTGTATCATTGATGTGGACCAAGTAGGAGGCTCACATTTCTCCCTTCGTACTGCTCCCCTATACTCTGAGGATGTGTCTGGGAGCCAAAATGTTAGCTGCTACTCTTTGGGGGCTCACAGAGATGAGTGGAACTACTGTAATCATCAGCAGATGTAGGGATTAGTAATTGACTGTTTCTGGTTGCAAACCTCATGTTGCCCAGTTATTCTACAGTGCTTCTGAGGTCTTTGTATGGTTCTGCTTTAGTTGACCATTTTGGGGATTACTTCGTTTCTGCTTTTAAATATATATGCACATGCATATCCATAAACATGTAATGCACACCCACACGTGCACAGAAACTGCATGCTCACACAAATAATGCACATGAACATACATTACTAATAGCTGAATATGTTTGCCTCTGTGGAAAAAAGAGAAAAAGCATAGGCATAAATGTAATGGGGCAGACAAAAGCTGGTGGCTAGTTTGAACTTGGGGTGAAGACAATTGTAATAATTGACTTCTGCATTTTAGCTAAGATCATCATTCGGAAAAAAATAATAGGGAGCATAATAATACACTTACATTGCAGAAATAAATGATTGATCCAGAGACTTGAATGATTTTACCACAGTAATTATTTGTTTCTCTTGCTTGGAAAAGAGATGTTCCTAGAAGTTCCACATAATTTCAGTCGGTTTTCATAATCATAAATTTGACTTTCTGGTAGAGAAAATTCATACAGCATATAGTATTTAGTCTCTCCCCTCCAAGTTTCTCTGGAGTAATGGATTCTATCCATTCTGGAAAACAACCAAATATCTACCCTGAAAATTAAGATGCTGTGCTTTATATGGCAATACATTTCTTCCTCTTAATTGTTCCCCACTTAAAAAAAAATATTTTAATAATTCTCTAGTTTTATATGCAAATTTCCTAACAGTTCATAAACTTTTTTTTCATTTGGGGGCAAAAGGCATATGACTGTTGATCCTTAAAGCATTTCCATTACTGTTCATGCAGAGAGCCAGGGGACCCAGCGATCTTTCTACAGAGTTAAAGGATCTTGGGCTATGAGACTGGCATTTGAATAACACAAAGGACAACCACCACATTCATGTCTAAAATGTCCAGAGAGAGATCTGCTGAATTGCAAAGAGAAAAGTAGAATCTGAATGGTCATTTCTAAGGAAATGGAAAGTTCCTAGAGCACATGACCTGTGTGGTCATCCGAGTTTTAATCCCTCAGTAACGTCTCTTCCTATGTTCTCACCCGTGATTGTTTTGCTGTGAACATCTTGGTGGAATCACAATGTTGGGCAAATTCTGGGATTGTTTTGAAGCAGATAGATCTACATTGACATTCTCTCCCTAGCACAGATCTAACAGAATAAAATAAGACTAATTCTTAACAATATAAAACCTCTGCTAAGAAACTACAGATTGAGAATTGCAGCCTAAACACCAGGCAGAACTATGACACTGATTAACAGAGATGATTAATTAGGATGAGATTCTTGATTCCTGTGAACAACACTAGGGAGATGGAATCTCACGTTCTCATTTTTATTATTTCTCTTCACTGGATCAAATGCCTCCATATTTCTTTTTTTTTTTTTGTACTGGGGATTGAACTCAGGGGTACTTGACCACTGAGCCACATCCCCAGGCCTATTTTGTGTTTTATGTAGAGACAGGGTCTCACTGAGTTGCTTAGCACCTCGCCCTTGCTGAGGCTGGCTTTGAACTCGTGATTCTCCTGTCTCAGCCTCCCAAAGTGCTAGGATTACAGGTGTGTGCCACCACCCGGCCCCCTGGGAGAACTTCTTTAGTCAATCTCAGGCTAAGGAATCCTTGCTTCATGTTTTTCTTCTAAGACCTCAAAGTAAGACAAACATGAGACATTTCATGTGAGATATTTGGTCTACATACTGATAGAAAAATTGGGTCCAGAAATTTCCCTCATACAAACTTCCCTAGATAAGAACAAGGTACGCATCAAAATAAAAATATTTCAACTCCTCAGCTTTGAACCTGGGGAGCTTATTTTACAGTGTCACTTTGATCTTCAAAACAAATGGACTTATGAACAGCCTTCCTGAACCTAATTTGTCCATGGGAGAGACTCTGCAGGCACTTTCCTCTAGGTAATTGATGGCTTTTGTTTATAAAATCTAGTTCGATGTTTGGCCATCCACAAAGCACATTCTGAGCTTCTTTTACAAACAGCCTCTAACACTGCCTGGTCCTGAATGATCCCATCATGAAACCGTCCTGAAATGTGACTCATGCATAACAAAAATACCTATAATGAAATATCATCTTATATCTGTCTTCAACAAACCAGGTAACTTAGATGAGCCATTCACATCTCTGGGATTTGTGAACATGTGTTTGAACTGTTTGACTACAAAAGCTCCTTTTAGCACTTTAGCATAGGATTTTTCCTTCCAAAGGGTCAGGCAGGTCCTAATTGAAGGGCCCCTTCTTCCCTTATAAAAAATTCAACCCTGCAGTAAGTGCCTCAGGAGTCTAGTAGCCAAAGGGCCCTGTTATCATCCGGCCTCCTTGAGTGATAAAACCAGTGTGACTTTTTACATCACTTGTAGCTACTTAGAATTCCTTTCCTTCTCAAGGACTCCAGCAGTAAAGGTTGAATGTAGACTTCCTCTTTTCATGTGTATGTTAATGAATTACCCTGTTCTTGTGAGAGTACATTGCATCTGTCATTACTACTTAAAATGTCATCCTTGAGAAAAGGAGCCGGGTGTTTTGAAAGAAACCTATGATTTCACTAAGCCATATTTTCGTGGAGGCTCTTATAATATAGAACTTTGCCAATGAAAAGATAAACATTTAGGATACAAGTGAGTTGAGAATAAGACTTTTTGATCTTGCGCTCTTCAATATTTAATCACAGATACCATTTCAGATCAGTTTGCTCCATTACTGGGGAAGGCAGAGCAGCCACACTTAAGCCTCCTAATTGATGGTTCATTTATTCATCACCAAACATCCAAAAAAAAAAAATACCCCATTTGTCTGCCTGGAGGTCTGGGCTGGGTACTAAAGCTAAAATGGTCCATGAGAACAGCTACTTCCTGTCTGTACGGAACAGACAGATAAACCTTTAAGTGCATTTAAACACATACACATAGAGAAGAAAAAAGAAGAAAAAAATATATATATATACGTAGTATAATTGTTGAGTAAACATTGTCCCTAAAATCTTTTTTTTTGGGAGAGGGGTTCCTGGGAATTGAACTCAGGGGCCCTCAACCACTGAGCCACATCTCCAGGCCTATTTTGTATTTTATTTAGAGACAGGGTCTCAGTTGCTTAGTACCTTGCTTTTGCTGAGGCTGGCTTTCTACTCACAATCCTCCAGCCTCAGCCTCTCAATGCACTGGGACTACAGGCATGGGCCACCCCACTCGGCTCCAAATCTTTATGTAAATTAATTCCATTGATGCTGGCATTACCCTCTGAGATAATCAAACTTCTCATGTTCTGATGGACAAGTCAATGACATAAGTCAATGAATAAAGCTGCCTGAAATCACACAAACCCTAAGCAGGTGAGAGTCTCAGTATTCCAATTCAGGGAGGGGAGTACAAAGTCTTTGATCCTACCACCGTTTTTTTACTGCCCCAGTTAAAAAAAAAAAAAATCAGGTGACGTTGGCAGAGAGGTAACTTAACCCTAGTGGCAGAGGGAGCCTAGAGTGGAAACGTGTCCTTAAGCTGATCTGGATTGGAGAAAGAGCAAAGGCAGCCTTCCAAAAGAAATAAGCCTCAAAGTGCTAGTTTCTGCTGCAGGCACAGCACCTAAGTAAAGGACATCCAGATTGGACAGGCAGCAAGAGGAAATGTAGATGTGGGGACAAGCCAAGGATCAAAGGAAAGGGAGTAGGTGTACAAAAGACTGGGCATGTCAGAACCAGAGGCTGGCTTTAAGGGGCTTGAGGCTGAAAGAGCCTTTGGAGCCAGTGATCGAAGGCTCCTTGCAGCCAAGCTGAAGCTGGAGGCAATGGACTAAGTGGAGTAATATTATGAGATTCCAAGGAAACACACAAAAAAATCCATCTGCATACAATGTTTTAGGCAGGAGCATCAGAAGATGTCGATCCCACACTTGGTATGACATTGCATACAAGTGCTGGGTCATGTGCAGAATGAGGGTGTTGGTAGTGCACACTTCATAAAGGTTGAGAGTAGGAGGAACACTCGCAGAGCAAAGGACCAGGGCAACTGAGAGATTGGTGTGAGACAAATATGGAGAGTTAGCTAGGGGCCTGGCCATGCAACTATTAATAGGCCAAGTTGTGTATGTCACTATTTACCCTAGTAGCAATGGAACCATTTGAGTGACGTTAAGGTTGTTGAAGCTGTTTTCTAAAAGGTAGTTTTCAATGCCACATGCTTTTCCCTTAGAAATGTTAATCTGATACGTTAATAATAATACTAATATTATTAAAATCACAGCACACATAGGTAGGGGTATTTCAAACCTCGGTTGTTAAAAGAACTTTTGTGACGGGGATAAACAGTCACACCACATCCCAAGATTGATTTTCAATAGTTCAAGGTTAAACGCAATAATAATGTATTTTAGAAAGCTATAAACATGTAGGCATTTACAATCGTTGTAATTTTGTTTTCCGGTGGCATGCAAAAGGTTTTATACCTCCCATGCTATTCATCTTTATTCCTGACCTGTAAGCTATTCTAGACTGTGTTTAAAATTTGGAGAAATTCAAGGTGAGACTGCTATGTTACGTGTCTGCCCAAGGTCACCCAAACTACAACTGGCCCTGAAATTCTCATACCTGTATCTCAAAATAATCTTTAAAACATAATTATTTTATGGGTAGAGAAAGTAAAACAGAACCAAATATCATAGTTATAGCACAGCAAAAAGATTTTAAAAAGTCCTAATATAAAAGTCTTTAACTCCTTACAGAAAGATTACGAAAATATTTTCAAACTTGAAAATTAGATAGAATTTTATTTCTATTTCTTGGCTAGGATGTTTACAGGAGAGGTGGGGAAAGGGGATTCCACACATTTAGAAATACATTTGAAAAGCTTTGTAGACACTGATTCATTCCAAAGGTCATTAAATTTTTTTTCTAATATGAAATGCAAAAATTGTTATGTATTATCCTGATGGTATGGTGACAAAGTGCATTTATATCTGGGAGGGAAATTAAGACCCAGGAGAAGAAGTTTTCAAAATAACGCTTAAAAATGCATTTGGAAATGGTAAAGTCTCTGATAATTGTAAAGTGTCTATTAAGTGGATAATGCAGATCTAATTATAAATGAAAATGCTAAATGCCTTTTAACCTTTTTTTTTTTGTAAAGAACTTGATAAACAACATGCATGAAGAAATATTTTTCCTTAATTTCTTAAGTAAAAGAAAGTGGATCAATTAATGCTGATTTTACTGACACATTGAAATAGTACCAGACAGTGTTGCAATGGATTTAATGTTCTTTGAGTATGTCTTAAGGAAATAATAGCACAATCACCAATTGATATCACTTCAAGGAGAAAACTTTGTGCTTTTAAACATAATTTGGATCTTAAACAAATGGACAGTGATCAGGTGCATGGTCAAATTACAGTAAGTCACTATGACATTTATCTTAAAAATCAACAGGGAAGTTGATTATCCAATGCTTTTGCCCCATTTTCCCCACATCATCACTGTTGGGCATCTATTTATGTATCTTATCAAAAATGATACTTTTGTGAAAATCAGCCCCACTCCCAATGTCTTCCTCTACCTATATTCAGCGAGACCTCATCTTTTGGATCCATTTGAGTAAAATTGCACATTCCAGCTGCAGAGGCTTAGGATCGGAGTGCCAAAGCAAAGTATTAGAAAGTAAGGGATTCATCCCATCAAAACTGAGAGGTTCTAATGTCTAAGACTGAAATGGTCTCATTGATTACCCTTAGGTGTTTGACAAATGGTTTTGACAAAGTTAGGTACATAACTCGTGGATTTTTCTTTGGGGACTCATAATGTTGGTTCAAATTGCAGCAAAATTCTTATTTTCAAAAAAGGATCAAATAAAACTCTTTCAGGCATTTATATTGAATACATATCCAATATTATCTAAAAAGTAACTTAGTCTGCAAAGAATAAAGAGTTCTGGTAGAAACCTTTGGAAATATTCATTTTGTTTTAAGGTGTTAATTTATATCCTAGTTTTCCCAAGAAGCTTAATGCATATAAAAATGTACCAAAAAAAAAAAAATGTAGGAAGCTCCATGAACCATTACTAATCCAAGCCCAGAAAAAATATTGCACACTTCAGAAGAAGATGAGCTATATCTCCACTTCTAAATTTACAATTATTATGGTTTTGTGACTCTCATATGGAAAAAAAGAAACACAGAAGAGAATATCTTGAATCTGGATTGGCTCGTTTTGTTGCTTTTTGAATTAATGTCCTGTGGATATACCCAATGCCAGGAGCCACCATCCCACACCCCTGCAGGAACACATGACAGCTCAGTCAGATTCATTCCACTGTTCTTTACTATACCTTTCGTCACAGTGGAGGCTCACTGATCAGAAAGGACATTAAAGGGTATCTCATTTGGGGTTAATTTACATTTCCTGATGACTAATGAAATTGAGCACCTTTAGATATATGTATTGGCTGTTTGAAAGTCCCCCCCCCCAACACACACACACCATTTTTAGGGAGTGTTTAAATCATTTTTTTTCTTTTCTCTTAAGTTGACTCTCCTTTTCTCCATGATTGACTACTGGATAGGCTCACTCTGTTGCTTTTGTGTGTAGGAAATGACTTCTACCACGTGGCTTGTCTTTTCACTCTCTTAATTACTTCTAGTGACAAACAGAAATTATAAAAATCATTATAGTCCAATTTATTTATCTTTTCCTCTGTGAGATGATAACATTATTTGGGGCAGGGGGGACATCCTACATTTTTAAGAAAGGTTTTTCCTGTTCTGAGGCCATAAAAATATTCTTTTCTATCACCTTCTATAACATACTGTTTTGTATTTCATATTTAAAATGACAGTGCACTCGAATTTAACGAGCATGCTTTAAGATTGGTTAAATGTACAGTCATTCTTTGATATCATCAGGGGACTAATTTCAGGTCCCCCGCAGATATCAAAATCCCTGCATGCTGAAGTCCCCTATAGAACTTAACATAGTTTTGAATATAACCTATGCACATCCTCTAGATGACACATGATATCTAGTGCATGATAAGTGTTATGGGAATGTTATACTATATTGTTCAGGGAATAATTCAAGAAAAAAGGTCTATGCATATTTAGTACAATACATTTTATTTTATTTCATTTTTTGACTTGTGAATTCATGTACATAAAATCTGTGCATCCAAAGGAATAGATGGAGTCCTTTTGTGTGTGTGTGGTCTGGAAGAGTCCTATTGATGCAGCACCCATATTAAGAGTGTGGTCCTTTCTTTGCTGCCCTACATTGCTGTCGCTGAAGGAAATACTGTGTACCTACCTGCTTGTGGTGCTTTTGATCTCTCTATTCTCTCTTCCTTCTTTATATTTGACTATGCTTGTATAAATGACTTACTCTATTCATTATTACAGTCTTACAATAAGTCTTGTTATCTGGTAGCTAGTCTCATAGATGATAAGGATACAGGGAAAAAAAAAAATGTAACTCAGATTGTAAACCAAACCCATGGAGAATAAAACCCAAAAAAAAGAATGAAATGAGATTCAAAATTCATGCCATGCAATGCTACTCAAGTTCTGGAGTTGAACTTGCCCATTATACATGGGATAAAATTTTGTCAATTGCTCCTGAGGGCCTAATCCCTCTGAATCTAAAACCAGAGAGAAGTTTTTTCCTGTGAATCCTCATTCAGAGCATTTTTAAGGTGCTGGCCTTTCTAAGGTACTTATTAAGCCATCTGCATGTTTGTCAGAAGACTTTCCAAATTATGTGCCTGACTGCCACTGTAGCCAGAACTCCTGGTGCTTGGGAATCTTACAAGATGTTGCAACATCAAAATCTTCTCTAAAAATAAAACAGTGGCACTGAGTTGCTGAATTCATCCAGCTTCAAGACACTCTAATGCTTGCTTTGTTCACATATAATGTGGCTTTTCTTGGTTCAAAACTCACAAAAGAGAAACTGACTCCAGAGATGCTGCTTACCTATTTCAGAAAATGAGGTTGGATAATTGCCTTGATCCTTCCTCCTGGAGGCTATGTTTCTTTCCCTATTCCAGGATGAATGACTTCAGCAGGTAGATGCTCTGGATCCAAATGGACATTAGTCCATTTATGTGACTCCTCTATTTTGGTAGCAGTGAAGGAAAGATGAGAATTTTCAGAAAGCACAAGAGCATTCCAAGTGTTGTGAGGGTGGACACGTTTTTTGTGATAGATGATTTTTTATGGTTAAATATGAGATATTTCCCCAAAAGCTCATGTGGGAGACAACGCAAGAATGTTCAGAGGTGAGATGATTAAATTATGAGAGCTGTAACTTAGTGGATTAATCCACTGATATGGATTAACTGGGTGGTAACTACAGACAGGGAGGATGTGGCTGGGGGAAATAGGTCACTGGGGATGTGCCTTTGGCAAGCTCGCTCTCTCTGCTTCCTTGGTTCCATGAGCTGAGCTACCTTCCTCTGCCATACTCTTCCGCCATGATGATTTGTCTCACAGTGGACCCAGAGTTATGGATCAGCTAATCATGGACCATACCTCTGAAACCATGAGCTAAAATAAACTTGTTTTCCTTTACATTTTTCTTGCCAGAGCTTTTGATCCTAGTGGTGAAAATCTGACATAAATGATGCTTTAGATATATCTTCCTCAAATTACCTCACAACAGTTCTTTCTAATTAAATAGGATAATTTAGTTTAATCCTCCAAAATACTATGTAAAATAAAAACTACTATTATAATCCCTATTTTATGGATAAGGAAAATTAAAGTCAGATAAGTGAAGTCATGTGCCCAAGGACATTAGAAAATAATGAAGCTGGGATTCGATGCCAGACATTTTCATGTTTATAATTACTTCACTAATTATTCAACAAGTGCTTGTCAAATTGTAATGTGTGTACAGATCCCTTGTGGATCATATTAAAACGCAAATTCTGATTCAGTAGGTCTAAAGTAGAGCCCAATATGTGACCTTTTTAGCAAGCTCCCTGGTGACACTAATGTTGCTCATTCCAGACTTTTGAGTAGCAAACAGTCTTAAAAGGTACCTTAGGCTAGTGCCTGAAGACCACCCATCAGCAGCAATACCATAGGGGTCCACACAGGTGCTGCAAGCTCACACACATCCAGGGGAAGGGCAAATGCAATATCGATTTCCAAACTCTAGGTTGAACTTTCAGCATATCCATGCATACACTCAAATAACACATACTTATTGAGCACCTACAGTGTGCCAAGCACAATCCTAAGCAGCAAGTAAAAACAAAGTTGATTTTTTAATATTTGTTCATCTGTTCAAATGTAACTGCAGGCTCTCTTTAAAAAAAGAAAAAAGAAAGAAAATATATTAATACTATTGGAATGAAAAACGAGGAAAAAATGTGCTTGACCATTAAAGAAAACAATAGGTTTTCAAACTGTAATCCCCTCCCAGAATTACCATCCTCCTGGGCAGGGCAGTGTTTCCATTCATGACCAAAAAATGCAAATGAGAAAGATTCTAGATCTGCAGGCGTGATTTAACAAGTCAATTGCTGGGTGTTTTCCCCTTCTTGGAGAATTGTGCCATTGAGAGATCCATTTTCACATACATATTAATGAGTTGTTTTGCATAAATCAATTCTGTTTTTATGAATGGAGATTATACAGCCTTCCTTTAATTCTTCCAGAAATCCCATCCAAACAGACTACTCGAGTTCCTCTTACTGGGTCTATCCCTTGGGCACAAAGGATTTATTTTAATTATTTCATCAGGTTTAAGCAAAAGTAATCGAATATAAACAAGTGCGCTGGTGAGCTGCACGGGGTCTGCCAGCTGCCTCTCAGCCTTCTGGAAGGCTCTGTTCTCTCTTCTGTACTGTGCTCAATATCCATTTAGAAGGTGATCTTTTTCATTTCAAAAGGTATGAAATATGTCTATATAACATTTAAAAATTCATGATGCTTCTTTTTGATAAGTCTGGCTGTCCAAACGTACTGTGCACATTGTTATTAATATAAATATTAGTATTAGTAAAAGCTAATATAGATGCAGTGAGCCAAACACAGGGCAAAGCAATTCCTGGGTTTGCTCAAATTCTCACAACAGGACTGGCAGAAAAAGGGCTTAGAATCTGGGCTGACTGGAGGCAGGACTCAGACCTGGAATCCAACACTGGCTCCCAAAGCTTTCCCCAGTGGCAGAGGTCCTAAAGAAGCAGCTCATTCTGGCCTCCAGTTCCAGCTCTTTCAGCACCTTCCTCCACCTCTTTCCAGAGTGAACAGGAGGAAATGTCAGAGTCTGTGATGCTCTGGATGAAATGGTCCCTGCCCTCAGCTGGAGGGACAAGAGTGTTTTGGTGAGACCTCCTCAAGCACATACCCCAACAAAACCTACATTCTTGGCCATGTATTTGCCTCAACATCTTTGCTTCATTAGACCTCTCCTCCGTGCAGGAGACACCACGGTCAGCCTAGGATTCCTGGGTCACCCGTAGAGCACACCTCACCTATACGGAGGTCTGCATGTTCCTGGGTCAGAATTCTTGTGAAGCTCTCTTCTCAGGGTCTCTGAGAAACCCAGAGAAACTTATCAGCAAATCAGCAAAACCCTTCCATGAATGACTTCTTCTTTTGGTACTGAGGATTGAACTCAGGGGCACTCGACCACTGAGCCCCATCCCCAGCCCTATTTTGTATTTTAGGTAGAGACAGAGTCTTGCTGAGTTGCTTAGTGCCTTGCCGTTGCTGAGGCTGGCTTTGAACTCGTGATCCTCCCGTCTCAGCCTCCCAAAGTGCTGGGATGACAGGCGTGCGTCACCACACCCTGACCTTTCCATAGTGTGTTGTTTCAGCTGACATTTGCCTTCCATCTGAGGATGGTTCTTCCTTGTCCTGTGTCTGTCGTGGCAACTGTAGTATCTCCTCCTTCTCTTGCAACCGGGTCTTGAGTAAGGAATAGAGTCATTCTTTCCCTCCCATGTCACTTCCAGGTGGTCCCTCCTCACTCACAGGCAATGTCTCTGTCAATGCAGTCATGCCATGAGGCTACACTGCCCCTTACTTCTGTTGGTGACTATCATGTTCCCACGTTGCAACCCCCAGCATGCCTTAAAGATCACCCCCCTCCTAGCTTACTTGTCCTCTCCACAATATTTATGTATTATTTCGTAGCAATTCCAGCCTTTGGTGAATTCAGTATTCATTATCCCAATTTCTCAGTCCTTGATTTCTTCCTTTTCACTGATTCTATTTATTACCCCACCTCAGGTAATAGCTACCCTGTGATTTCTTTAAGACCCGGTTGATAATCTAAAATGGCAAGGCTCAACCATAGGCTGATGTCCAACCTTTCCAACTTGGGATGCCACTTCCTATAGCTCAGTCTCTCTGGTCCATAGATGATAACAACACTTTGACCTCAATGGGTTCCGCGCTACACAAATACTAACAACTACCCCCATCCCTCTCCTACCTCATCTTGTCATTCTCTTCCTGTTAGGGTTTGGATCTAAGAATATCACCCCACACACACACCCAGAAGTTCATGTGTTAGGCAATGTAGTAATATTCAGAGATGGAAAGACTGAATTTGCTGGGCACGGTGTCAAGCACCTGTAATCCCAGCAGTTCAGGAGGCGGAGGCAGGAGGATTGTGAGTTCAAAGTCAGCTTCAGCAACTTAGCAAGGTGCTAAACAATTCTGCAAGACCCTGTCCCTAAATTAAATATTTTTAAAAGGGCTGGGGATGTGGTTCAGTGGTTAAAGGCCCCTGGGTTCAATCCTTAGTACCAAACACTAATAATAATAATAAAAAAGATGAAATTAATGGAAGCTATAACCTATCAATGGATTAATCCATTTGCTGGATTAATCAGCTTTTTTGTTGTTATGAATAAAATCACTATTAAGAATGACTTAGAGGAAGAAGAGTTTATTTGGGCTCCTGGGTTTCAGAGGTTCAGTCCACGGTCAGCCAACTCCATCACCCTGGGTAAGTAGTAAGGTAGAACATCATGGTGAAAGAACATGGTGGAAGAAAGTGACTCAACTTTCTTTCAAGGGATTCATTAATCCATTTGATGGATTAATAATTTGATTAGACTACTAGGTGTCAGCTGTAGGCAGGTGGGGCATGGCTGGTGGAATTAGGTCACTGAGGGTGTGCCCCTTGGGGATTATATCCTGTCCCTGGCTCTGAGGGCATGCTCTCTCTCTCTCTCTTTGCTTCCTGGCTGCCAGGACCTGAGTCACTTTCTTCCACCATGCTATGTGGTCATGATCTACTTTACTACATGCCCAGAGCAATGGAGTTGGCCGACTGCAGACTGAACCTCTGAAACCATGAGCCAAAATAAACATTTCCTCCTCTATGATATTCTTAGTAATTTTAGTCCTAGCAATAAAGAGCTGATTAAAACACTTCCCAAACAGACAAAAAGTAGAAAGCATTTCTTTCTGGTCATCCTTGACTCACTTCCCCATTTCTCCTCTCCTCTCATCATTACTCATTATTTATTATGTTTATTTTATTCATCTAGTGAGATCCAAATGCAAACAAGATTTTCATCAAGAGCAAAGCCAACCATGTCACCTGCTTTCACTTTTCATTTATGACCACTGACTACAGGTGGACCTTTAATGCCACTTGACTTGAAGACAGGGAGGGAACTCATCTTGAAATTCAAAGGCATTCTATGCCACTTGACTTGAAGACAGGGAGGGAACTCATCTTGAAATTCAAAGGCATTCTATCTCCAGGGTCTTTAATACAGGAAGGATCTCTGGGTGTGGAGAAGAGGGCTGGCTAGCTGGGAGTTCTTTGCTCTAACACTCAGCTGCTTCCTCTCACAGGTATCTCAAGCAACATTTTCCTGATCCTTAGTTCTGTTTCAGGTCTGATTTTGCCTTTAGTTTCCATAGTCTGTCTAGTCCTAGGCCAAGGGAGACTTCACCTGTCTCTGTGGTAGCAGGAACTTGAAAGGTCATCTGGCACTCTGACCTGGCAGAAGAGTTTTGTCTCATACAACAGGGCCATTTTCCAAAAATAATACTATAAAACATTAAAAGACACACAGGGAAGGCAGTCTTTTTCTTTTCCTAACTCCAGCCCTTTTGGACAATTGAATGTCTGTTATGCCACAAGGTCCTGATTGTTCTCGACATTTGTTTGTAGAACAACTTTTCAGACATTGCTTAATTTGTCTTTCCTTTTCTATTTTTATTCTTCCTTAATGACCTCCAGTTACATTCATATTGCTGCGAATGACAAGGTTTTGTTTTTTGACACTGAGTGTATATAGCACATTTTCTTTACCCATCCATTGGTTGATGGACATTGCAGTGGATTCCGTATCTTGGCTTTTGTGAATAGTGCTGCAGTCAGTATGAGAGTCAGCTGTCTCTATGGTTTCATGATTTCCTTTCCTTTGGATATATACCCAGTAGTGGTATTGCTGTTCATATTCTCATATCTTTCTCCTCCTCTTAAGGAGTGATCAAATTTTACTGCAGTCATAGTACTTGACAACATAACAAATTAGAAAATAAATAATAATAATATCACCTAGACCAGAGTCAGTCACTGCAAACATTAGTAGATTCTTCTAAAATTTTTTCCTCTACAAATTATGCACACACATACACACTTGAATAAATTTCTGTCAATGGCTTTTCACTTTCGAAAAGGAATATAATAAACCCTTTAAAGTGCTTTTCTAATGAATCATTTTAGAGAAAGGAAATATTTCACAATAATAGAGATTTAAGATTGTTGAAGTTCAAATACTCAGATGTTCATTTTGTTCCAGAGAAATAACCTTTTGCAAATGCCAATCTATGGATGCAAGATGGACTAACTGTCCATGCCAAGAGAGAGCCTTTCCTGTTAGTATGAATCACAATGAAAAAAACAATTGGAACGCTCTTCTCCAAGTACCTCTTATTTGAGCCCCTGGAAATCCTGAGGTGATTGGCTCAGCCCAGGGCTTAAGTTCTCAGGACCATTTCATTAATAAAGATGCCATGCTGCAAGAAGAAATTGCATGGATAGAGTTGGAATTAGGGACATTCAATTCCTGCATTCTTTTTCTCTGAATTGCTAAGATTTTACTTAGAGACAGGTATAGAAATGGGCCTGAGAAGCACTTCGATGTTATTCTAATTAATCATCTCCATCATTCTCTTTTACTTTGCCAGCAGGCAAAGCCCTGCGGAATACCTAATCACTCTTACAGATGCCCACCTTGGTTTTCACCATAGGACTCCTATAGTTCATTTGCTTCCATCCTCATACCACATTGATTGATTCATCGATTGATCAATTCATCAATTGATTTTGAAGACCAGAATGTTAATGCCATATACCTTGCGTTCTTATGTCTGTGAAAACAAGAAAAGGAATTGTATATAATTTATATATAATTTTATATAATTTTTTCTATAATTTTATTAGTGATTCTATGAACTTAATAGTATTACTCTGCAAAAAAAAAATGGTATCTCAATAGATATTAAAGTAGACTTTCACTCTTCCTTGACATAGAGTTACTGGTTTTTATATACTCTCTGTTATTATTATGTGTTGATAAATGGTGAGACATAGCTGCAATCTGCGAGCAAAAACCCTCTCTGAGAATTTCAGCTGCTAATTCCAGATGAATTGCTTGAGCAACTCATGGACATCAGCAACATCATTTTCCGCTAATTTGACTTTTCAAAAATATTGAACTTCTGTATGATCATCTAAGGAACTATTTTTCTCTCTCTCCCCCTTTGCTCCCTCCCTTCTCTCAAGTTCACTTTCTCTCTCTCTCTCTCACACACAAGCTCTTATATTTAAAAATACCTATATGAACACTCACCAAACAGGGTTGTGCAGGCAAGCACGTGGGCATACACTTGGATTTACATAAATGAGATCTACTTTTACCTGTAAAAATTCTAAATCATAAAAACTTTCAAGTACAAACAAATGTTCAGAAAAAAATCACAAGTAGATTTATAATTAAATGTGTGTTAATAGTCTACCAATTTTGCTTCAGATTTTTTTGTAAGACATAAAATGTTACAGGCAGTCAACTTTCACTCTATTTGTTTCTATGCCCCTTAGAAATAAAAAATTTCCTGAAGTTTGTAGTGTTTCTAATAGCAATTTTAATTTAAAAATTTTTACTTTTAACATTTAATTTTAAAAATACAATTCAAAAAAATTTTCATATAAATATTATGATTACAATTCATTTTGCAACATGTTATTTTTGTTGTTCACTCTACATCAGGTCTTTTAAAGTAAGTGGCATTTCAATGTATAATTTAGTTCTTTTTTTTCTTTATTGTGTATTATTTCATTTTATGATAAAAGGAAGTTTATTCCATTTTAGTACCGGGATGAAAATAAGCAAACCATAATCTTTTTTTTTCAGAGGCAATGTATTATAAACATATTTCCATTAATGTTTTCAGGCATTCATTTTGCTCATTTTTATCAAGCTGTTATGTGTCACATATTGTATAATATGTTGAAGGAACAGTGCTTGATAAAACAAACATATCCTTGGCCAACATGAGTCTATGTGAACAGTAGCCAAAGAATCACATAAATATATACAGCATAAAAAAATTTAATATATATTCTGAAGAGACTGAGAGACTAAAGTGGAGAAGTTACTTATTGGGGACTCAAGAAATGAAAATTTATCATGATGGAATCTGCAGTAAACAAATTTTAAGGTCCATCGCCTATCAGTTATCTATTGCATTTTTTTTAATTTAATGCCACTTTATAATGCGGTAAGACAACCAACTAAAAAGTTCTCCTGATTTACCATAGTAAATCTTTTGGTCATAAGTCTTTGGGTTACTGGGTAGTTCTTCTGGTCTTCACAGGATTCATCTATACATCCGTGGTCAAATCAGCAAGTCTGCTGTACCCCTCCATGCCCTTCCACCATGATGTTCTGAACCACCCTGGGCCTAGAGCAATGGTCTCAGCTGACCATGAACTGAACCTCTGAAACCATGAGCCAACTTTTATCTTATGCTTTGGTCCAGGCTGGGGCAACTGACCTGACTCAGTTTTCAGAGGCATGTGGCCTCTCTTGCTCCAGCAGGCCACTGCAAGCTCTGCCATGGTCTCTGGGGGAGGATCCAAGAGTAAGAGGCAGAAACCTACAAGGATACTACTAGTGGCCTATGCTCAGAACTCATTCCCTGTCATGGCTGTTGTGTTTTGTTTGCAAGACCAGACCAGATTCAGGAGTGGTGAAACAGACACACCTCTGATGAAAAATAGTGCCAAGTCCTATTACAAAGGACAATATGAAAAATGGTACCAAGTCCTATTACAAAGGACAATATAGGATGGAGGAGGAGGCGGGGGATTGAGGCTAATCTGCAGTCCATCTCCCACAAGTGATGTGAGAGATGGGGTTGTTGAACTTTCCATAGAGGAGGAAACAACATATTTCAAGGCTTATAGGTTGGAAGGAGCTCAGTTTTTCAAAATCCTAGAAGTATCATGGAACTTATTGAGAAAAATAGGCAATGGTGTCAGAGAAAGCTGGAGAAGGTGTCAGGGGACAGATCATACTGGTCTCCTTCCCAAGCTCAGGATTTTGAATTGTATTCTAAGAACAATAGAACATCACTCGGTTTTAATGAATAAATTTTGTGATCTCATTTTTTTTTTTTGGTACCAGAGATTGACCTCAGGGGTACTTAACTGCTGAGCCACATCCCCAGCCCTATTTTGTGTTTTATGTAGAGACAGGGTCTCACTGAGTTGCTTAGCACCTCACCTTTGCTGAGGCTGGCTTTGAACTCACGATTCTCCTTTCTCAGCCTTCCAAAGTGCTGGGATCTCATTTTTAATTGATTCTATTTTTTAATTACTCTATTACATGATTTAGTGGATCATATAATCTAATTTTTAATTGAAATTTTTGGCTAATCTCTGTGATGATGTAGTCAAGATTGTAACTGTGTAAGTGAGGATATCATCTGGAACTCTCCTGGGTCACGCAGATGTTACATGACACTAACAGGTGAGAGGGTGCAGTGGAGACAGAGGAAATTGGAAGTAGTGTTGGAAAACCCTGAATGTTAAATTAATGACGGTCATTTCCAGATAAGATGTGGGTTTTCAGCAAGAGAAGGATACTAAAGGTTCTCAAATGGCTAGTGGATGTTTACACTTTATTTTGATGAGGAAGATTTGAAGAACCAATTGGAGGAAAGAAATAAGGTTCAGTTTCGTAAATATCACCAGGGTGGATGTAGGGTCTGGAACTTCAGAGGGAAGATCTGGGGTAACCATATGAAATGAGAATCACTAGCTGTCAGGGTATGGGTATGATGCTTAAGTATGACACAATGTAGGAATGTTCAGAGGTGAAATTGTTGGATTATGTGGAACCTCATCAGTGGATTAATCCACTCACCTGGATTAATTGGGTGGTGACTATAGGTAGGTGGGGTATAGCTGGAGGAGGTGGGTCACTGACTCCAGAAAGTCACCTTTCTGGAGTATATTACTCCTGCTACCTTGCATTCAAGCTCTCTCTGCTTCCTGGTTACCATGTACTGAGCTGCTCTCCTCCTCCATGCCCTTCCACCATGATGTTCTGCGTCACCATGGCCCTATAGCAATGAAGTCAGCTGACCATGAACTAAACCTCCAAAACCATGAGCTGAAATAAACTATTCCTCCCCTACATTGTTTTTATCAGGTCTTGTGGTCACAGCAATGAAAAAGCTGAGTAAATTGCCTACATATAAATGTTATCAGAAGCCGTGGGAGTATTTGAAGTCACAAAGAGAGGAAAAATTTCATACACAAAGAAAGGCCCTGAAATAAATCCAAAGTAATTCCAGTTATTAGGTATCAAGGAATATTGATAGATATCTTCGTACTTTTAAATGATCATTGGTACTGATTATATGGCTTTACCATAATGATTCAGGAAAAAAAAAAAAGGCTGTTTTTGGATTTTGTTAGATGTCATTAGACAGTGATATGGTGACTATTCTATATCCCTTTACTCACTCGACCAATTATATTTTTAGAGTAGGTACATGGAGGTTGAATTTCAGGGGAAAATAGGTTATACATTTTAAATGTGACTATATACTGATTAACAACCCTTGAAATTTAGTTGTACCGAATTATACTGGTAACATCACTATCTGAGTATGTCTCTCTTAATATCATACATTGTTTAATATTTACTTTTAGTATTGTGGTAAGTGTCAAATTATTGTTATTTTCCTTTGAATTTCTCAGGTACTAATAAAATTGAACCTTTGTTTTTTCATATGCTTGTTGGCAATTTGGAGTGCTCGTACAGATTTCCTAACCATGACCATTTGCCTACCTTTCTATTAAAGAGTTCAGATTAGTTTCCAGAAATTACTTAGGTATATTAATATTTTTCTGTTAGAAATTATGTGAAATGTATCCACACTTAATTTAACTTTGCTAGTGGTATTTTATCATACAGAAATTTTAGCATGCACAATCAATGGTTTTGTAATTCCATTTATCCCTCCTTTCCTTTATGTTTGTTTTGCAACACACACAGACACATTTTCTCAAGCCCTGGATAAAAGAACAATTTTTGCTCAGTATTCTCCCTAATTTCGCTTATTACTTGTGAGCCTTCCATTCACCTGGAATTTATTTTTGTAACGAGCCTGAAAGAAGCACCTAACTGACTTCTCCACTCTGAGTGTGAAGCTTTCTCACTTCCATTTAGTAAGTGGTCTAGTAGTGTCAGCAGAGCCCATATTCCACTGAAAACCCAGTAGGTCTTTGCTGTGGTGGTAGTCCAGTGTCATGGTTAGAAGTGAAGTGTCCAGTTACCCTGAATAATTTCCCCGACCATTGCCCTCCTGGAAGGATGCACACTAATCAGTTAAAGTGAACTGTTCTGCCGAGCCCAGGGTTATAGGACAGGATGATATCTCTCCTCTGGAGAAAACTCGTTTATCAACTAAAGACGAACTTTCAAAATGGTAGCACTACCTGGATTGTAACAGTTCCTGATGCTTTATTCTTCCTGTAAACAGGTCAGATACAGAGCATTCAAAGGCAGCATTTAGACCCAAAGCCTCATCTGAACTAGAAAAAGTGAGTGCGGAGTTGCCTTTGAGTCCATTCCATCAATTTCCTTTTAATCCGATTTATTTGGCTCTATGTCTGTCCCCCTCTACATTTCCTATATCAGCTTCATCACAAATAAGTCCCCTGCAAGTTGTATTGGAAAAGTAATATGTGTGATTGAGATATTGTTAACAACAAAGCCAGTTCTGCTCCCAGAGCTGTTAGATTCTGATTGATAAAATTTAATATTTTGGAGGGGAGGGAAGAAAAAACTTCTATTCCAACTCCTTTATTTGTAGTATGGGTGAAGTTCCTTTTATATCCTCTACGTTTTTGGTGGCAGTATGACTGAGATTCCAATAAATTATTGAATGCAATATCCAGATGTCTGGATGATTTTTTGGTGCTGCTGCTACTTCTTAGTAGGTGAGAAAAAAAGATAGTTGAAGTTCTGCAGAAAGTGTCAAGCTTAGCAATAAAATAGGGATTTCATTGAACAGAAACTAATGAAATCACCCAATTTATTTCCCTTTCACTGTTGTAATGCAGGTAAATCTTGCTTCATGTGAGTCACCAAGCTTGAATGTGCAGTGGCCTGATTCTGGTCGTGCGTGGTTTATGTGTGAGAGATTGCAAGAGGACTCATAAATACTTTGAATAAAAAAAAAAAAAGTGAGGAGCAAAGCAACTTAGTTTTTCGAATAAAAGAAGTTTCATTTGTGTCTGGGGATTTGGACTGTAAAAACTCAACTTGCTCCATTTTTTAACCCTTGTGCCA
The DNA here is from genome assembly GCA_004024805.1 of Geosciurus inauris. Classification (NCBI taxonomy): domain Eukaryota; kingdom Metazoa; phylum Chordata; class Mammalia; order Rodentia; family Sciuridae; genus Geosciurus; species Geosciurus inauris. The sequence goes on from PVHX01000003.1 coordinate 588,838, forward strand.
CCCCTCCAATATGCTCCTGTTCATCTCCATGTGGTAGGAGCCAGATTTTATGTGCTCCATGGGGCGGCCACCTTTGTCTAAGGGAGCTTTCCATTTCCTGTCTAAATGCTCTTTTTGGTTATCTCCTGTCAATCATGCAGGCTTCATGAGAGGTCAGTCCCAAGGGGTGCTAGATATAGGATAGATCAGAGGTTAGCAGACCTTTACTATTAAAAAAGAGATCAAGTAGGTTTGATTTTCAGGCCAAGGTCTCTGATATTACAGGGGAAATTCATCCATAAACATGTGGATGTGGCAATGTTCCAATAAAACTTTATTTGTAAAAACAGTCCTTAGGCTAGACCTGGCTGCTTGGACTGTAGCTTACTTAGCCCTTGGATAGACATAGGATATTTTTCAGATGTGTTCTGCTGCTGAGGACAGCTAACATTTATTGAACATTTGCTAAAAACTGCTTGGATAATTTCAATTATCATTCCATTTGGCAAAATTGAAAAGAAGCCCATGTAATAGATTAGTATTTTGAAGTAAACACTGATTAAATGATTTGCTAGTACATGTAGTGGGCATTTGAGTTCAGGCTTGTGTGTGACCTGGGCATTTATCCACTCTTCTGTAAGACTTTCAAATTAATTAGGTTGCAAATGCTAGGGAAACTTGGTTTGGAGATATATTTCCATGTATGAATAAGCATTTTTAGTACTTAAAAAAAATAAAGTACAACATGTGTTCCTATTAACTATAGGATACCAGAATGTTGTTATTATTTACATTTAATTGTTCGCATTTCTATTTGGAGAATAATGAAGATGCATTTGGTGATGGGGGAAGAAAACTAAATGCAAGATATGTTAAGTCAACATGAAACAATGGCAAGAGATGGAAATCTGGAGTTAAATGAGTAGACTCTTTAAATTTTGCCTCTGTCATTTAAAGATGTGTGATTTGGGGCAAGTTACCTTGTTAGTCCTCCTTGTCTCTTTTGTAGAACTAGAGAAATTGGCCTTATATCTACATTAAAAATTATTTGGAGGCATCTGTTGAATTTCTGAGTATTGATGTGCTGATATCAATGTATCAATATATATAAATCATGCAATATGATATACAAAATTATATTCACATGCACATACACGTACATACACTCATACATATGTAAATAGACACTTATAAATGTAAGTGTTGAAAATTCACCTTTAGAGGAGGGTATTCTGTGTCTAAATGATCTGAACTAAAAATAGTTGGAAGCAAAACTGCAGATTTTTTCACAGATTCTGAGGCATACAGAGTTCTTTGGGGTCATCTCAGCCTTTCCTCTGTCTTCAGGCAGAGATATCCTTAAGCCAATGCAGATCAGATCCTGTCTATTTCTTTTAGAGAAGCAATTTAGTCGAAGTGCCTGTAAACCATTTGTGATAGAAAGAGAACCTCTTGAATACAAATAGTCTCCCTGATTCCAAGTGACTTTGTGATGACAAGCAAGGGAACATTTTCAAAAACACCGGATATCAAAAACATGGCTTTCTGTTTGGGTGACTCCATTGCCTGGCCTGCCCGTGGCTTCAAGACAGGGATTCAGACAACATCCCTCAGCTCTGTGGGTACTCACGATGCAACATGGCAACTTGCAGGGGCCAAAGGTGCGTCTTAGCATTTTAAACCATTAGCTGTGTGGTTGCCAGGGTAGATTCAGGGCAGATGTTTGATGTGTCGGTGTGTTCAGGTTGCTGAATTCCATAGTGAATTTCTGTCTTCAGCATTCTCAGTGGTGACCACAAGGGCACATTCCCCTCATGGTTGGTGCTGCAGGAAATGATTCCTTGAAACAAAAACAAAGATTGATATGTTTCCATAACCCAATGTATTCTCTGCTTCATGGAGAAATAATTAAGAAAATTGACTTCTCAAACTTAATGTGCAGCTTCAGGACAGTCCATGGGTGCCCTGGGTGGGGTTGGGGGGGGGTCTGTTAGAGAAAGTTGATTGCCCACAGAAAAATCAGAGATTTTCTCTATTCTGTTCTTGCATTTTCAGTTTCTAAAACTGTGCTTGGCAAGTAGTCGCTGCTTAATAAATTTGGTGGATCAGACTTGCTTAAAACATCTATAGCACATTTTTTCGTTGTCTTCAAAAGCAGATCTCATGGCAAAGATGTGGGTTACATGGTGTATTGTGGTGGTGCTCTCAGAGATCGTGGAGAGAGAGTAAGGGGGAGATGGGAAGACAGAAAATGGAAGGTAAATGAATTCATCAGTAGATTATCACTGTAGGAAACTGGGGTTCAGTATAGCTGAGACCTCTCCAGGCAGAGCACATTTGACCATTGGTGAAGGAAACTGGGGTGTTTTCTCATTTCCATATTTCAGTAGAGTCCCAAGGGAATCAAAACCTTTGCAGTTTGTCCACTCTCTATGAGGGAAAATTTCCAGCATGGAATGTTTGAGTTCTAAGCACAATCTCGGGGAGAGAGACCCAGGAGGGAGTTGAGGGTAGCAACCTCTTACCTGTAATAGTTCCCCTGTATGAGAGGTGACTTTGTATGTGCCCTGAGTAGATACAGGACATGGTACCTGCAGTGGCTGCTACAATCAGACCTTTAAAGAACAACAATACTTTTTGTGTGCTGGGTAACAGTCAAAATTTGAGGAACTGGAAGAAACTGATCTGCTATTCATATTTATTGCATAGTTTTAATTTAAAATGATTATAAACTTATATAATAAGGCATCAAAGACCTTAACATATATCATAAAAAGAAAAAAGCTTTGATGTAAAGTTTAAAGATAGCAGTTCAGAAATTGTGCATTTCACTCTGTACTAGTGCTTATATGAGTACATAGGATATTTTTAAATAGTTCCTGATTGATTACTGACTGCAACACTTCCTCTATCCTTAAAATACATGAAATATCTCATTGAGAAAATCGGACGATGCTCTCCTTGACGAATCAGTACACTGAAGTTGATAATTACAGTTCCTCCATGCCTTGCTGAAGAGCAGGCCTCGGGTGCCAAGTAGGCAACATTTCTGCGGCAGGCACAGATGTCTGGCCTTGAGTATCCCAGAAATCTGAAGTAAGACACCAGTGAACCACGTGGTCGTCTCAGGAGTGGAGAAGTTTTGCAGTCTTGTGATTGAGATAAACCAAAGCAGTACATAGGCTGGGATTTTATGGGTTTCAGAGTTACAGTTGAAGGCAGAGCGACTGATTTGTGAAGAAAAGCCTGGAACACATGGTCAAAAAGAGCAGAAGCTGGGCGCAGTGGCACAGGCTGTAATCCCAGCACTTTGGGAGGCTGAGACAGGAGGATGGTGAGTTCAAAGCCAGCCTCAGCAAGGGCAAGGCACTAAGCAACTCAGTGAGAACTTATCTCTAAATAAAACACAAAATAGGGCTGGGGATGTGGCTCAGTGGTCGAGTGCCCCTGAGTTCAATCCCTGGTATCAAAAAAAAAAAAAAAAAAATCAGAGAGACAGATATCCATGGAAATAGAGAAAGAGGGATGGAGAGAGAAGATAACTGGAAGTGGCCTTCCAGTTTCTGAGTCTGCCTCCTGTGCTCTATGGGGCTGCCATTAAAAATGCCTCCTGTCCTTTAGTTTAGACTAAGTTGATTTCAGGTCCTGAGTTGCAAAGAGACAAGGATCAAATAATAAACACACAATTATGTTTGAAGCAGAAATTGGAATGAACCAGAAAATCAGCCTGTTGGTTATTTTGGTGTTATGACATTGTGGTTTAGACTGCAGGTCACACTATTTGGGTTTTGAATTAGCTCCATCAAAGATTAGCAGTTGAATAATCTTTTGGCAGGTTTTTTTTAAAAGAATTTCTGAGTTTTATCATTACATGTGTAAGAAGTATATAATAACAGTATACATTTCCATAATAGACAGCCATTCTTTCATATCTGCAGTGGATTGATTCCAGACCCAACTCAGATGCCCTAGCACACCAATGTTCAAGTCCTTTGTGTAAAATGGTATATGATATCCCTATAACCTTCCCAAGTTCCCTGCATGCTTTAAATCATCTCTAGGATAATGATAGTACCTAATGCAATGGAAATGCTCTGTTAAGAGTTGTTACACTGCATCGTTTAGAAAACAATGACAAGAAAGCAGAAGCCTGTACATGTTTCATGCAGACAAAATTGGTTGTTTTGAACAGTTTTGATCCTTGGTGGAATGTGAGGATGCAGAACTCACGGATATGCAGTGTGTTATGGTGTGGATATGAGGTATTCCCCTAAGCTCCTGAGAATGCTGGGAAAGTCAGTGGTGAGCTAATTGGACTGTGAGAGCTCTGTCCTAATCAGTCCATCCAAGTTCGAATGGAAGGACTGGGTGAGAACCTTGGGCAGGTGGGTGTGGCTGGAGGGGGTGGGTCACTGGGGTGTGCCCTGGAGAGGTGAATTTTCCCTGCAGCCCCTTTCCTGCCCACCCCCACTTCCTGGTTGACATATACAGCCGCTTTCTTCCACATGATGTGCTGCCTTACCTTGAGCCCAGAGCAAAGGAGTCATCTACATATAGGCTGAGACCTCTGATACCATGACTCCAAATAAACTTTTCCTCCTCTATGCATTCTTATTGGGTATTGGGTCATAGGGACATAAAAGCTGACTAACATAGAGAGTCAATTGTATAGGAATTTCATCAAAGTTAAGTGTAAATATAAATAAATTCAACACAATAATATGTATAATAAATGGAAAAAATAGCAAAATATAAATAAATGTAAAAAAATCTATATGTAAGTTAAAAAACTCTAAAGCTCACTATAACTCACTGAGGGCCATTTGACATGGAGGATATTAAGCAGGTTACTTTTATCATTTAATCCTCACACTAATCAAATACTATAATTTGATTGCATTATAATCAAATCATCAAGTCATTTGATAATAATATATATTTTTAAAAGTTCTAGATTCATCCATCCCTTCCTCCTTTCAAAGATGTTTCTTGAATACCCTTCATACATCAGATGCTAAGCATATGAAGAAATATTTAAAGGATTACAAAGCAAGTTTTTTTCTTTTTTTAAAATATTTTTTTAGTTGTTGATGTTAGTTGTTGATGGACTTTTACTTAATTCACTGAGGATAGAACTCAGTGCCTCACGCATGCTAGGCAAGCGCTCTACCAGTGAGCCACAACCCCAGGCCCAAAGCAAGCTTTTTCATGTCTCACAGCTTATGACATAGGTTCTGAAGCCCACACCCTTTTCCTACTCTGTCATTAATCTTTTTTGTATCTTCTCTGTTTGTGAGTTTGTTTCTCTTTCCTGGGCCATGGTAATCTAGTAGACCTATTCTGGAATCCGTGAGCTGTGGCACACTCTGTCAGTCACACTACATCCAAGTCCTCTGGTCTTGTGGCTTCGTGCCCTTTGGTCAGTATCTCCCCTTTTCCCATTCACCCCCTCTGCAGCATCCCAGTCGCCACCAATCTCTTCTATTTCCATGAGTTCCGCTTGTTCAGATTCCACATGTAAGTGAGAGGGTGTGGTGTGGATCTTTCTGCACCTGGCTTATTTCATTTAGCATAATGACCTCCAGGTTCATTCACCATTGTCAAAATTAACAGAATTTTCTTACTTTTAAGGCTCAATAACCTTCCATTGTGTTTATGTTCCACACTTTCTTATTTAGTCATCTGTGAACAGACACCTGGGTTTTTCTGTATCTTGGCTACTGTCAATAATGGTGCACAAAAACATAGAGTGAACTTGTCTCTTCTGCATTTCGGTTTTGATGCTTTTGGGTATGTATCCAGATGTGAGGTAGGAACCCAAGGTAGTTTTCTCTGCCTCTTAAAATCTGGATGAAATCTCAGTGCTTTCCAGGAAAACCAATATCCAGATTCCTAGGTTGCTTCTTCCCAGGGCATATTTATGACCACTGTATCTAGAAATCCAGTCTTATCCATCACAAATACAACAAAGTTTACTTCCAGATATGGTGGATTATCTATAATCCCAGCAGCTGTAGAGGAGACTGAGGCAGGAGGATGGATCCCAAGTTGGAGGCTAGCCTCAGCAACTTAACAGGGTCCTAAGCAAATAAGACCCAGTCTCAAAAAAAAAAGCAAACACAAAAAACAAAAAAAAGGTAGGGGGCCTGGGGATGTAGCTCAGTGGTAAAGTGCCCTTGAGTTCAATCCCCAATACCATTAATTAAAAAAAAACCCCAAAACAAAAAGAGCTACACATATTTATAAAAACTCAAAGATACTTGTTTAACACAGTGTGTCACCTGTGAAACCATTGATACCTGTCCTACCTGATGGTGATGTCTCTCCTGCTTACCTCTCAGGTTTAGTGTCAGTATCTAAAAAGATGATGAAAGGGAAAGAGCTTTAGAAAAGGAATGGCATTCCATTAAACTTCCTCCCCTCTCTTCCTTCTCCCTCCCTCCTAAAGACAGTGCCTGTCAAAGCCCACATCTTGGAATCTTCCCTCAGGGCTGAACTGGAGAAGCTGCAGAGAGGAAGCACAGCCAGCTCTGACCCCAAAGACCTTGCTTAGCATAAAATGGTTTGATGAAAAAATAACAAAATTTTGCAACAACCCTGAATTCACTCTGCCTAATTCCAGGGGTGGCTGTGTTCTCATACCGAAGTTCTTGGGTAGGATAAAAGCTCTGGTAAACTCACAGCTGATGTCAGTGGGAGGTCTCTAAAGCAGTGCAGGTCACTTCCAGCTCCTATAAACAGGAGCCACATGCATAGCCAGGGGTTCTGCCCATTTCCTCCCAAAAAGGACCTTTTGTATTTTACAGAGGTTGCAAATTAGCCGGGCACCGGTGGCTCAAGCCTGTAATCCCAGCACTTAGGGAGGCTGAGACAGGAGGATCGCGAGTTCAAAGCCAGCCTCAGCAATGGCGAGGCGCTAAGCAACTCAGTGAGACCCTGTCTCTACATAAAACACAAAATAGGGCTGGGGATGCGGCTCAGTGGTGAGTGCCCCTGAGTTCAATCCCCAGTACCAACAAAACAAAACAAAACAAAACCAAAACAAAACAAAAAAAACAGAGGTTGCAAATTCTGAGGTCTAACTTTCTGATTAAACCATTCTATAAAAAGGACTGTTACGGACCCTGTCTGAGAATGACCATAGTCAGTATCCTGGTTTACAGTCACCACTCTGTCAAGGGACTTGATGCCTCCTGCATGGACCTCACTTCCCTTTACTCCAGTGACAGTCACAGGAGTGGACTGAGAGTCTGTGAATAGGAGTGTTCCTGGAAATGCACAGATTTACCTAATTTGTCACCAAAACCAGTATGTCAAGCTTTTATCCTACCCAAGAACTTCGGTATGAGAACACAGCCACCCCTGGAATCAGGCAGAGTGACTTCAGGGTTGTTGCAATATTCTGTTATTTTTCATCAATACTGGTTTCTTGCTGACCTGGCACAGAGCCTAATCACCATGAACTGTACTTCCTCAGGCCTGAGTGGCCAGTGTCCAGCCAGGCCTTTTGATCCCAAGTGGGGATACTTAAGCTCAAGGTGGGGATGTACTTCCCAAAGAGACAGGCAGGTGGGCTCCTCGCTTTTGAATAAAAAGAAACTGCTTTGCATCCCTTTCTCCTTTTCTCAGATTTTTTTCCCTCTCTCCTTGGAGAGAATGGCTTTCTAAACTGCTGAATCTCTTTGTAGAGTCAGAGCTGAGTAACAACCCTTATCCAGTCCCCTTCTGGAGGTGTGGCCTTGGGCAAATTCCTTTACATTTCTGAGCCTCAGTGTGTTGATTTACAAATGGGAATCACTAGATACCTACATCCCATTTTGATCTTGGAGTTCCAAGAACAAGAAGGGACTCAGTAAAGAAGAGTCCCCTTTCCTCATGTAGGGAAGACTTCACTGCCTGCCTCCTGAGCTCTTAGCTCTCTTCTACATATGTTTAGGCTGAGTCTTAACAGCCTCTGTCCTCTGGATCAGCCTCTTTGGCATCGCCAGGGGCAGCAGAACTTATGCTTCAGTCCTGCAGGGCTGCTCTCAAGGAACCCTCCAGTATTCATGCTAAACAAAGCTGCCACCCTGGTGGAACACAGCTACGTCCTCAACTTCCCCTGTAGTGTCCCTTATCTCTCTCCACCTGAGGCTTTGGTCATCTCTAGACCCTGCCTTCTTGCCCTAGAGAATGTTTAGATAGTATTTGTTCATCCAGGATGCACAAGGAGCCCTGAGAAATCTCTTTAGAGATCCTCAACAAGAAAAGTAGGACCACTCTCCTTGCAGAGGAGAGTGTGGAAAAAAAGGAGCATTTGCCAAAAAACAAAGTCAAACCTTGGTTTTTTGGGTAGGGGGGTTACCAGAGATTGAATTCAGGGGCCCTGGATCACTGAGCCACATCCTCAGCCCTATTTTGTATTTTATTTAGAGACAGGATCTCCCTAAGTTGCTTAGCACCTCACTTTTGCTGAGGCTGGCTTTGAACTTGCAATCCTCCTGCCCCAGCCTCCCAAGCTGCTGGGATTACAGGCATGCACCTCTGTGCCCTGTGGAAAGCCCTACTTTGAAGATGCAGTGCAGGCTAGGATTTTTCTGGCTGCTCAGATGCCAAGCCAAGAGGTTATGGTGCCTCTGGCTGGGTGGGATGAACCTCCGGACAGTAGGATTCGATGGCCCTCAATCTAACAACTTGTGTCAAGTTGATGAAAGATTCTCTGAAAGCAAGCAGACCATGATGAGACAGTGCTGGGAATGAAATTCACATGCTTTTGACTTCAGGCGTTTCATTTTATTTTATTTTATTCTTTTCATTTATTCTCTGAGTATCTGTGCTGGCCACTGGGTAGGCAGAGCACAAAATCAGACTCAGTCTTTGAGAAAATATTTGTGGTCACATCATCAGACAGAGGTAAATGCTGGGGAACCTGCTTAGAAATTCTGAACAAACTGATTTTGGTGGCAGGTGTATTGCCACCAAAATCCTAATATCCTGCTTGGATATTAGCATTCCAAATTTTTGATGATTTATGGAATTAAAGCCGATCATATCATTTATTTTGTGCTTAATACTTCTGGTACCCTTTTGAGAACAGTGTATCTTCATTCCCCGAGGAAGGTATGATTGTTAGAATCATTTTAAAGGTAGGGAAAATGGAGCAGAAAGAGACTAACCATGAGGCTGGGGTGGTGGCTCAGTGGTAGAGCGCTTGCTAGCATGTGTGAGGCACTGGGTTCGATTCTCAGCACCACATATAAATAAATAAAATAAAGGTCCATTGACCAGTAGAAAATATTTTTTTAAAAAGAGACTAACCATATATGAACATAGGACAGTTATTTCTGATTCATTCCACTGTCTTTTCTATTCTCAACCCCTCTCCTTTCCCTTCATTCTCTTTGTCTAATCTAATGAGCTTCCATTCTTCCCTCTACCCTGCTTGGTGTGTGTCAGCATCTGCATATGGGAAAGAACATTCGGCCTTTGATTTTTGGGGGATTGGCTTATTTCACTTAGTATGAGCCTCTCCAGTTCCATCCATGACCGATACAACTCCACGTCCTGCACCACCACAGAATGGGATCCTAATTAGAACAAGTCCTACTCCATGTATGTAGAACATATGTCAAAATACACTCTACTGTCACATATATCTAAAAAGAACACATACAAAGACAAAAAAAGAAATACCATAAATAATTTTCTCCTCAGTAAATTTATTATTCCCAGGACACTGAGAAATCACCCACTCACTCTCCTCTTCTTTATGAATTTTGATAAAAATCCTTTGACATCCAACACAGAAAGGATTTTAACAGAGATTGTAAATGGATTTGACAACAGAAACTCTTAAAATAGTCTCTTAGTTCCTGCTTGGATATTAGCATTCCAAATTTATGTCCAATATCAAGATTTAGCGATTGCCTCTTTTACAGGATTTGACAATAGCCTTGTGCTTTATTAGGTTAGGTCCTGTTAAGTTACTGAGTTGTGCAAGGAAACACAATAACATAACCAACACTGTAACTGAGTACATGGCTTCCAGACAGCAATGGCAGAAAATGAAACTGGTCTAAGCAGAGACATTTGTGTATGACACTTAATAAAAGCTTGGTAAATGTGATAATAGAACTAAGTCACTCTCCTTAATCAAAACCACCTTGAAATAGGAAATAGCAGCAGGAACAACTCTGGAATTTTTCATGAGCTATTCTCTTTAAAGGAGAGAAAAGTGGAGAGAGAGAAAAATTCAGAACAGACTCACTATACTATACACTCAGGAAATAGTCTTTTCCCATATTTTTTTTATTGGTGCATGTTGTTTTAGATCATATATTCCCCAAAAGATCGTGTGTGAAATGACACAAGAGGGTATAGAGGGGAAATGATTGGGTTATGAAAGCCTTAACCTAATCAGTGCTTTGATCCTCTGATATAGATTAACTGGTTGGGAGCTCTAGGCAGGTGGAGAGTGGCTGGAGGAGGTGGGTCACTAAGGGTGTGCCTTTGGGGTTTATATTTTGTCTTTGGTGCACAGAATTCTCTCTGCTTCATGATTGTTATGTCTGGAACTGCTTTCCTCTGCCAAGACGTCCTGCCTCACCTTGGGTCCAGAGAGAGTCAGCGATCTATGGACTGAGACATCTGAAATCATGAGACACCATCAACTTTTTCTCCTCTAAAATTGTTTTCTTTTTTTTTCTTTTTTCTTTCTTTCTTTCTTTCTTTCTTTCTTTCTTTCTTTCTTTCTTTCTTTCTTTCTTTCTTTCTTTCTTTCTTTCTTTCTTTCTTTCTTTCTTTCCTTCCTTCCTTCCTTCTTTCTTTCTTTTTCTTGTCACAATGGTGAAAAAAGCTGACTAAAAGAGTGCATAAAAATTGTACATAACAATAGGATTTTTTTGTTTCACATTCCTACATGCATGGGATTAACAATACAGTTGGGTCAATATGGGTCCTATCCGAAGATTCCTAAAGAGCATCTTAATTCAAAACGTTGCATAGACTGCATCTGGGAGTTCTGCAGACCAGATGCAAAACTAGGGACTTTTTCTTGGTGTCTTCCACTTTGGCCAGGCAAGCCATCCACATTTTCTTGCTTGGCAAAATGTTTTTGCTGTTGGCCAAAACGAAGCACGCGCCTCCGGCACGGAAACCAGTCACAAAGGTGAACGGTGCTCTAGAGTCCTGTTTACTCCTGTTCAAGCTTTCAACACAGATGCTTCTTCAGAAGGAGTCTCAAAGGGGGCCAGGAGGTGCTTGATGACTGGAAAACAGGGAGCAGGGGAAATAAAACCAGATCTAATGTCTTCAAAGTGACAAATAATAGAAATGGCTTCAGAGGGGCTGGAAGGGAGAAACTGAGCAAATTCTCTGTTTTGTGGCAGATGACACAAACCTGGATCTGGGTGCAGCTCAGGCCAGAGGAGCTGGGGGGTTTAGTATTTAAGCACAGGCATTCTAAAGCATTAGTATTTGGAATTAAATTTTATTTCCTTGACTTGCATCCTGTGTGGACTAGTGCAGATCCGCTCATGTCTGAAGAATAGCAGCAACCACAGGTGACTGAGCTGCTTTACTGAGGAAAGAGGTAGGATTTGGGGTTTCCCTTTGCTTGTGAGTGGATGGTATTGGGGAGGCTAGGGGAGAGAAGCAGGATTGCAAGCAACAGGGAGGAGTGGCTAAGTAGACTTTTAAGAATTTCATGTTTAATATCTCATTTTAAGATATGCTAAGGCTTAGACGTGAAATATCCCCCTAAATCTCATGTGTGGGGCCATGAAAGAAGTTCAGAGGTGAAATGATCAGATTGTGAGAGCTTTAACCTCCTGGGTAGATAAATCCGCTAATGTGGATTCGTGCAGTTGTAGGCAGGTAGGGTGTGACTGAAGGGAGTAGGTCACTGGACGTGTGCTTTTGGGGTTTCCATTTGGCTTCTGGTGAGGAGAGCTTCCTGGCTGCCGTGTCCTGAGCTGCCCTCCTCCTCCATGTCCTTCCGCGGTGATGTTCTGCCTCACCTCGGGCCCTGAGCCAAGGAGTTGGCCAGCCATGGACTGGCCGTCTGCAACCTCTCATTGTTCTTCTCAGGTCTTTGGGCCACAACGTTGAGAAAGTTGACTCAAACAAGGTGTCTGAGCTGCACCTTGTTAAGTCTGTTAGAGGGACCCAGGAGCAGAACATGGTCACTGGTGTGCTTCGTAATATGTCAGGGAGCCACGTGTCTAGATGTTTGTCAGACTAAGTGAGCTTCGTGTTTGCCCTGACATGGGGACGGTGATAATTCAAGAAACAAACATACAGAGGAACAAACAAGCACTCAGGGGAGTCAAGATATCAGAAAGGGAGCTGTCGGATGTCACCAGTCCCTGAAAGGACAGTATCCACCTCCCCTCTAGGAATTGGCACAACCCTGAAAAGGCTATAAGGTTTCTCTTTGTCTTCTGTTTGAACCTAGAGTGGCCTTTTATGTCCATTCAGTATGTTTTAAGGGACAGGGAGACCCCAAATGGCTCCAGAGAAGCAGACCAACAGGATGCTTGAGAGTATGAGCTTTGGGCCAGATTTGATTTTCCAGTCCTGTCTTGACACTTAGAATGGGTGTGGGCTTTGGCAGGGAGCAGAAGCTGCATTTTTATCAAACTGTTAGGATCTTAAGCACATGAAAGCTGGAGCTCTGGGAGAGTGGACCAGCCCCCTACCCAGGGAAGAGAGCGCACCAGCCAGGGCCACATCTTAACCAGGTCCTCACAGTCCACGGCAAATAGCAGCAGGTCAAGAAAGGTGTTCAAAAGAGGACACTTGACCATGATGATAACAGTGACTGAGAAAGGAGGGAGGGAGAGAGAGGAAAAAAATCCAGATGGCCACCATGTCCCAGAGAGTGCAGATCTGCACAAGGTCAGTAATGAATAAAGTATATTCAATTCTGGACTGACCCTGAGCTCATAAGGGTGCACTGTGGCTGGGGTCCCAGCAACCCTTGCACAGCCCCTCTCGAATTCCCAAGTTCTGACCTGCCATGTGCACAAGAGACTAAACTAAAGGGGAGACAGAGTTTAGGGGGTTACCTGTAGAGGCTCTGGACTCCAATGGCCTCAACTGAAACCCTGGCTCATTATTGACTAGTTTCAGGATCTAAGTTCTCTGTGCTTCTGTTTCCTTACCTAGAAAAAGGATGGAGATGCTGATAACATCCACCTCCCAGAAATTTAGCAAGGATTAAAGATAAAACATCCCAAGCACAGTGCCCGCTCCATAATAAACACCTGGTGTTTCTGGAAGAAGCACCATCCCCAGCCTTGGTCCAGCCAAGCAGTTTCTCAGTTGCTTCTCTGGAAGGGAGCATCCTCTGATTCCACAGCAGTATAACACAAAGACGTGGAATGGCATGGGAGATGTGGATGCAGAGAGGGAAGGCGGTGTGTGGGAAACCTCCTGGGCCTCGGTTTCCCCCTCTGCTTAGTGAATGCAGCAGGCGTACCTGATTCAGGGGGCCAGGAGGTTTCAGTGAAAACCCTCTTTAGAGTGGCTGACACACAACAGCTGTTCTTGATGTAGAAAATAAAGGAAAAAAGAAAGACAGAAAATGTTCAAGAATTGCATACACAGTACATGGAAAAGACCATTCGTATTATCATTCAGACATTCACAACCTGCTCCTAGTATATACATTTTCCTGGTGAATAAATATTTGCCACATCCCCAGATTTTCAGGTGCTGTCCTCTTAGACTCATCCAGTGGACCCCAGGTATCCATTGCCTTCCCCCAAGCTTATGAGGTTTGGCAAACCGCTGGTCTCCTTCTGTGCCAGGGGTTGGTACTGCCAAACACATCTTCTGAAGGTGCTCCTCAGGCCTTGGCATCGAGTCCACAGTTTTCTTGCTTTAATTAAGCCGAGATTCATTCCTGTGTGTGATGGATGCAAAGATGTCCTCTGCTGATGCTCAGAGGTTGCAGTGCTTAACGTTGCCTCGTCTTAATTTTAAGTACATTTTAGTGACCCTTGTCCTTCCTCTGCACCTTGGTGGCTTTAGGAGAGAGCATATGGCCCAGTAATTCTTGAGAGCTCATTTTACAGGCCATTCTCAGGCATTTCCCGCTGGCCTTTGGAACGGTGCCTTGTGTGTGGCTGCATTTTTTTTGCTCTGGATGCTGCCAAATGCTTCCTCCAAAACCAGCAATAAAACCACAGGACCTGATAAAACTCTGGTCATCAGAATGGCTTTAATGAGAGCAACCTCAGCTAGAGGGGTGTTCCATGCCAACCAGCACAGCAGGAGGTATGTGTGAGCCCAAGGACAGCCCGGGCAGGTCACTTCTGTGGTTCATGGGCATATCTCCAAATATTCTGGAATTTGAGATCATCTCAGCAAATGATCTCTCACGAAGCTGTGCTCTCTTAAGCAAACGTGGATAGGGCAAAATAGAAACCAGTGGTCCTCTCGGTCCTCTCCTTGTGGAAGAGTAAATCTAAAGGTCATGAAAGGTCTTGCATGGCAAAGAAAATATTCATGGGGTGTTCATAGGGCTCCCCAGTTCAGTGGATCTTGCCTCTAAAAATTTCCAAATTACACCCTATTTCCAGCCAGCAGAAAGGTATTTGAAACTCAGATGGGATACATCCAGTAGATCAAAGCATATCCAAGTGGCAGGTCACCTCGTTTGAATAAAGCAAAATTATATCTTGTCTGTGATCTCAGGGCAATTCAAGCATTTTAAAAAATCTGAATTATTAATTGAAACCTATGAACCGGTACCATTTTGAAATGGTGGTGTTTTGATCACTAGCAGACCATGTGTGACTTCTGAGCTGAGTTGATTTTCTGAGTTCATGTTAGCTGATAGAAAGAAACCTGATGGTCATCACAGAAGGGACAGAAATGATGTCACCAATGGATGCCGCAGAAGTGGAAGCAAATGCAGAATGGGTGAAGTCACCAGTGGACTTATCAACCTGGGGTATCATGATGTCTGATGGACTCAGGAAGCATGATGTATGCCGTGGAGTGAGCACCTGTGACAGAGTCACCTTGAGAGGGGTCCCTCAAAGCCCATTTGTTGCATAGAAGCTTTCAGTTTCTCGTGGCTCTTTGTGGTGTGTTGGTTGGTGTGACCATTCATAGTGTGATTACAGTTTAATCAGGCCTTTCAAAAAAATAGTAAAGGGAAAAAAATATAAAATTGTCGCCTGTTATAACTACTAGAAATAGAAGCAGTGAATTCAATATATTGATTTTTTATTTTAAAATACAATGTATTGAGCTCATTTTTTCTTAAGAAGTTCTATTTAAATGAATGCAAACCCAAGTCTCACAAGTTAAGGTGGTTTTTGTTTTTGGTACTGGGGACTGAACGCAGGGGTACTTGACCACTGAGCCACATCCCCAGCCCTATTTTGTGTTTTATGTAGAGACAGGGTCTCATTGAGTTGCACAGTGCCTCACTCTTGCTGAGGCTGGCTTTGAACTCATGATTGTCCTGTCTCAGCCTCCCAAAGTGCTGGGATTACAGGCATGCACCACCGCGCTGGGCTAAGGTGATATTTTTCTGTACTAGTTTTTACTGAACCCAAAGTCTCTTGCATCTAGGCAAGCACTCTTCCATGAAGCTCTACCCAGCCCAGTCCCAGTAGTTTCTATTGATGGTATCAGCATATGAAGGCTGATTTCGATTTTCCAAAATTAAAGAACAAAGAGAGCACATATAATTTAAAATACTTTATGAAGCCAGGTACGATGGTGCATGCCTGTAATCCCAGCAGCTCAGGAGGCTGAGGCAGGAGGATCACAAATTCAGAGCCAGCCTCAGCAACTTAGCCAGGCCCTAAGCAACTTAGCGAGTCGCTGTCTCACAATGAAAAATGAAAAGAACTGGGGATGTGGCTCAGTGGATAAGTACGCCTGGGTTCAATCTATAGAACAAAATGAATAAAATTAAATACAAATCATACCAGTGCCTAAATTATTGTACAGCTAATGGCTGAGGCTCAAGAGGAGATGGAAAAGGGAAAGGAGTATAGTTGGGAATAGTAGAGTCCACCTTAGTTATTTTTTATTATTAAAACTAGCCACCATGAGAGTTGGCAGATTCATATGCCAGACCTAGGGCATCAAGTTCATCAGGCTCTTTATATGGAGAGGGAAGCTGTGAGAACCAAAGGACACTTATTTGGAAAATAATACAGTGAAAAGAAATAAACTGTGCATGTTTCAAATAACATCCTCTGCCTCCAAAATATTTTACTGGGACTAGAATGTGAAATTCAAGTTGTCCTTGGGGATTGGGATATCTGGACCTCATATCAGTCCGAGGAAAATACGTTGGTTTGCCCTCTCCACTCGGAATGTTGTACCATGGTGATTTCTGTTGGGTAACTAGTGCATTCCAAGCTGTCGTCTAGATTCCTTTAATGCATTATTTTATTTAGTCCCCATGACAGTCCTGTAAAATAGGTATGTTTATTACATCCTGTATCTTCCAAAATGACCTCTCCAATGCTGCCTCATCAATTTCATTTGAATTTTTTTTTTTTTTTTTTTTTGGTACTGGGGTGTGAACTCAGGGGCACTCGACCACTGAGCCACATCCCCAGCCCTATTTTGTGTTTTATGTGGAGACAGGGTCTCACTGAGTTGCTTAGCGCCTCGCCGTTGCTGAGGCTGGCTTTGAACTTGCCATCCTCCTGCCTCAACCTCCCCAGCCGCTGTGATGACAGGTGTATGCCACCGCACCTGGCTCGTTTGAGAGTTTTGAAACCACTGCCGTAAACTTTTTTCTCTCACTAGTAACATGCCTGCAATCATCTCCCATCAGCGTGGGTATATGTTGTCCTGGTTCCTTTTTCTTTGCAAGGGACAGTCCTGCCGCATGAGCTCCAATCACCAGCTGCCCAGCTTTCCAAGGACCTTGATCTTCTTCATCATCAATATCTTCCTTTAACATTGCTCTCAGTGTAGTTCTCTGTCCTCCAGACCCTTTCCTGTTCTTCCTAAATCTCACCATTCATTGCCTGCTCTCAGGCATGGACAGGAGTTGTCTGTCTCCTCCACGTCCTTGTTCCCTGCTCCTTACTGCTTGGGCCATGAGTTTCTTTCCAAAACAGCACTGAGGTTATTTTTCCAGGATCACATGAGACCAGCCACTTGTTTTCTTTCCATGTCTTACTTGTTCCTTGGTTGCTACTTTCTACATTCTCTCCTCCCTCCCCAACCTTCCCTTCTTCCTCGCCTCCCTCTCTCTTATCTCAGGGGTTCTCCTCTCTACCTCAGAGTACTGGAGATTTTCAGAAGTTGATCTTCACCGATTTGTTCATGTCAAAAAAATTGGAGAGCCATCCGTGGGAATTCCATCCGTCCCTGCCACCTTACCTACTGTTTACAGGCTGATACATCCTGTTCTGATAAATTTGAAACTTGCCTGCCCTCTGTGTTCCGGGCTCAGATATTTCATAGTCTTTATGACTTTACTGTGATGGTTTGGATGTGAGGTGTCCCCAAAAGCTCACGTGTGAGATGATGCAAGAAGGTTCAGAGGAGAAATGATTGGGTTGTGAGAGTCTTAACCCAATCAGTGATTTAATCCCCTGGCAGGGATTAACTGCGTGGTAACTGACGTGGTCGGCGTGGCTGGAGGGGTTAGGAATTGGGGGCATGGCTATGGGGTATATATTTTGTATCTGGAGAGGGGACTCTCTCTCTCTCTCTCTCTCTCTCTCTCTCTCTCTCTCTCTCTCTCTCTGCTTCCTGATCACCATGTGAGCAGCTTCCTTCAGCCTCTGTCTGCCGCCATGATGTTCAGCTTTACCTGGAGCCTCAAGAAATGGAGCCAGGCTTCTATGGACTAAGACCTCTGAAACCATGAGCCCTCAAATAAACCTTTTCTTCTCTACAGCTGTTCTGGTTCGGTCTTTCAGTCACAGCAGTGAAAAAGCCAACTAAAACATTTAGTTAGATATCTAGCTCCTGGATAATGCAAATTTAAGATATCCAAATAGAGCTCTTGTATTCCCCTAAATAATATCAATAATTTCTTCAAAGTATATCATACTAAGCCTACTCAAAGTAAGCATACCTAAAAAAAATCATGCATATGTTAGTCTTTATAAAATTTTAAGGCTAATAATACATCTGTACAGATTTAATAATTTCTATTCCTGTATCTCTCATTCACTCCTTTAAGATAAACAATGTGAATATTTTTTTAAAGATCCATTCTATAAATTAACACTTACCATGCCAATTTCATGAGATGCTCATATTTAGGTTTTTATCTTTCTTCTTTTGAAGTGGGATAATGTCTTAGAAATACCTATCAACTCTTTTTATTTTTTATGGCATTATGACATTAAGTCAATCCATTTAGATTTAATTTCCAGGTATTCCCTTTGCATTTTTAATATAATTCTCATTTATGATAGTAGCCCAAAATGCTTGCTTACCATTGCAATCTCTTTGACACCTTGGCCACTACGGATCATCAAAACTGGCTTCATTTTAGCACCATGGAACTCCTCTGAATTTTCCACATCTGGAATTGTAGTCCTGGTTTTGCTCTCCTGGAAGGAGTGCTTAACCCACCCCAGGTCACCACTGTCTGGATCTCTTTCTCATGTATCAGATCTTCTGTCTTTTTTTTTTTTTACCATACTCCTTACTTATGGTAAAAGATTAAACTGCTGCGGCAAAAAAGCCCCAAATTAAGTGCCTCCAACCAGACAGAAGTTTCCTCATGTCTTATATGATGGATTGGAGTGGATATTTCCAACCAAATGTGCTACTGCTGTGTGCAGTCACTTAAGTACCAAGACAAATGGTGGCTCTTGAATATCCAAGGAATGGTTTCTGGGAGCTCCCATGTCATTGCCTTTCCAGGTGGTGGTAAATTCGAGGGGGTTGAGAATGTCAAAATTTGCAACACTCCCCTGTCAAATGACGCAAGTTCATTTGTTGCTTCTGCTGGCCATTTCTCTATAAAATCAGATAGCTGTGTCCTCGGGGCAGCTTCTTGTTTAAAGGACTACTACTTTGGAAGAAGAGGGACTTGATTTTGGTAGGCAATTAGTGATCTCCACCTCAGATTTGTAAACTGTGTGTTGTTTGAATGACCAGTTTTCCGACATTTAATAAGAGCACAGCACGTGCCTGCTTTATTTTCAAATGTACCTCCCCCACCCTTAATAACATACTGGCATTGTAGTAGGTGCTTAATTCATTGAATGAATGAATGAATAAAGAGATTTTACAGGTAAAGCAATTGAGGCTGAAAAAAGTAAAGCATTTACCCATTCCTGGAGGCTGGTAACTGTTTTCTAAGAACGTTGAAATGTTCATATTCAAATAGATAGGTCATTGAGGTGGCTAGTATGCTTTCTTCCAACTCTGAATTTACAGAATTATTTGGTGTAGGAAGTCATAGCATTCCAAATTAGCCTGCAAAGCATCTTTGTGAAGGATAAGATCAAGAGAAAACAAAAAATAGACTTTCCGTTTCACTGGGTCTGGCACTTTGGGATCTTTCCGTTACACATGGCATCCTAGACTCTCACTGACTCCACCTATCTGTCAACATGGCAACCATTCATTCAAGATGTCAGGAGAGTCCGGCGCTGTTACTGCCCAGCACTTAGGGAGGCTGAGACAGGAGGCTCACAAGTTCAAAGCCAGCCTCAGCAACGGCGAGGCGCTAAGCAACTCAGTGAGACCCTGTCTCTACATAAAACACAAAATAGGGCTGGGGATGTGGTTCAGTGGTCGAGTGCCCCTGAGTTCAATCTCTGGTACCAAAAAAAAAAAAAAATTGCAATTTCCCTGGACGGGAAGAATAACTATATGCTGGCCTTAGAAGATGTCCTACTGGGCCACAGGCTTCCTGGGAGCATGAAAGAAAACAGGCAGTGAGTAATGTTAACAAATGCCCATCACACACTTTATGTAATTATAGTAAAAAGAAAGATTTGGGGAATGAATCGTCATTGCAGATAAATTGATCATCAGCTAAATCTTTGGGTCAGTCAGAAGATTTAGTACACATATCCATTACTGGTTTTTTTTGTTTGTTTTTTGTTTTTGGTACTGGGGATTGAACTCAGGGACTCTTGACCACTGAGCCACATCTCCAGCCCTATTTTGTGTTTTATGTAGAGACAGGGTCTCACTGAGTTGCTTAGCGCCTCGCCAGTTGCTGAGGCTGACTTTGAACTTGCGATCCTCCTGTCTCAGCCTCTCCACTACTGTTTTAATCAGTTTTTTTCATGCCTGTGACCAAAAGAGCTGGCAAGAACAATGAAGAGGAGGGAAACTTTACTTGGAGCTCATGGTTTCAGAGGTCTCAGTCCACAGATGGCCAACTCCACTCATTGCCAGGGGCCCAAGTGAGGGAGAACATCATGGCGGAAGGGTACAGAGGAGACAAGCAGCTCAGGACGTGGCCATATGGAAGCACAGAAAGAACTCTGCTCTCTAGAGACAAAATATAGACCCCAAAGGCACACCTCCAGTGACCCACCTCCTTCAGCCCTACTTTACCTGCCTAGAATTACCACCCAGGTAATTCATATGAGTGGATTAATCCACTGATTCGGTTACATCTCCTAATCACTTTGCTTTTGCAAATTCTTGCATGGTCTCCCACGTGACTGTTGGAGGACATCTCATATCTAAACCATTATAATTACCTTTAATAATAAAAATAAGTTCCCGATTCTCTGTTAGAATGTTTCTCCTGCAAGGTAACTAATTCTGTACCTAATTTTCTTTGTTTTTCTAAGATATGGAAGACTTTGAAACCAAAACAAGAAGTGCAGTGTCTGTCCGAGAGGGTCAAGGCGTGGTTCTTCTTTGTGACCCACCGGCACATTTTGGAGGTAAAGTGGAGACAATCTGGGTCACACCATTCATTTGGTCTCTTGAGGATGTAGGAGGTATATTTAGCCTTGGAGTCAATGATAGACCTTCATCCGATCAGAAGGACCATAGAAGTTCTTCCCATTTGTCTGTGGCATCCAAACACTCCAACATCCAATGGCTGCTTTCAGAAAGACCCCAACAGTATGTCCTTGAGGAGATGAAGCATTTCACTGTACCCAGGGTTGATAACAGAGGTTTTGTATTGAAACTGGCCATAATCTTAATCTGGTACTGTGAATCATGAAAAGGGACAATTTATTTAACCCTCTTTGAAGCTCTGTTTCCTCATCCTTAGAACATATGGAAAATTATTTTCCTGTTCCACAATCTAAGACGATAAGGCATGCAAAAGCACGAGTCAGTCTGTGTCACTTTATGCTCTGATATCATCCAGAGATTCTTGACAGTACTGAAGATAATTTCCAACGGTTTAATCAGGGATAACAGAAATCTAAAATGGTTATGAAGGAATGAGTTCCAAAATCAATAAAGCCGCTGAGGAATACTGACTCTCCCTTGTCACCTTGTCATTTGCTATCAGTCAATGGCACGTGGATCTTTTCAAGCATAAGGACCTTATCCTTAGAGCCATGGCATGAAATCAGGTCCCAGACACACAAAACATACCTTAAATGAAGACCTTTATTTTATTTTATTTTTTGGTACTGGGGATTGAACCCAGGGGCACTCAACGACCGAGCCATATCCCCAGCCCTATTTTGTGTTTTTATGTAGAGACAGGGTCTCACTGAGTTGCTTAGCGCCTCGCCATTGCTGAGGCTGGCTTTGAACTCACGATTCTCCTGTCTCAGCCTCCCTAAGTGCTGGGATTACAGGCTTGAGCCACCAAGCCCGGCTTAAATAAAGACCTTTGAGACAGCAAAGTCCTCTTGCTTGGGACCAGTGGCCAATGTGCCTGAGGCTGAATCACTGTGCCCTAAGTAACATGCGGGCAGATACCCAGGTAGCTGTCAACATTCGATCACGAGTTCGAAGCCAGCCTCTGCAGTTTAGCAAAGCCTCAGGCAACTTAATGAAATCCTGTCTCAAAATAAAAAATACAAAAGGCTGAGGATGTGGCTCAATGGTAGAGCACCCCTGGGTTCAATCTGTACACTCCCCCCAAAAAACAATCTACAAAGGGAAGATTCTAGAATTAATGCTTAAACTTCAGGTCATTTGTCAAGTATCAGAACTTCTATTCCGAATAGTTTTAGGACATACCCAGGACATCCTCATCTCTTTGAGGACAGGGATGTGGGAACAATGTTATTGTGTCCTCTGCTGCTCAGGTACAACCAGAAGAATGAGAAGTTACACTCCATTTATGCATGATGTGTCAAAGTTATAGTGTCATGTATAACTAATTAGAACAGATTAAAAATAGGAAAAAAATAGAGGGCAGGTGGGTCTGAGCTCGCTGCGCAGGTTTTACAAGGATAAAATCAGGGGACAGCTTGACAGTGAACCTTCCTTGAGCATTTGGAGAATACTCAACTTTCAACCTCATGTAGGCTACTGGCTGGATTCAGTTCCCTGAAGTTACTGGAATGAGTTCCCCATTTTCCCAATGGCTCACTGTGACGTTGACTCTCAGCTTTTAGAGGCTACCTACAGTCCTTACCATGAGGCCCTCTCATGGTCAAAGCCAGCCACAATCTCCCTCACACCAAGCCCTTCTAATATCTACATCTGTCTAGCTGTAAGAGCCCATTCTTTTGTGAGGGATCGCCTAATAAGGTCAGTCCCACCAAAGTTCAGTCACCTTTTTGTATTTGTTCTTTTAATATGTACATGAGAGTAGAATGTATTTTGACATATTATACATACATGGAGTATAACTTTTTCTAATTAGGATCCCATTCTTGTGGTAATATATGATGTGGAGTTTCACTGGTTGTGTATTCATATATGAACACAGGAAAGTTATGTCCGATTCATTCCACTGGCTTTCTGTACCCATCCTCCTTCCCTTCCCTACATTCCTCTTTGTCCAATCCAAGGAACTTCTATTTTCTGCTCCACTTCAGCCTTTGTTGTGTGTTAACATCTGCATATCAGAGAAAACATTTGGCCTTTTGTTTTCTGGGATTGGCTTATTTCACTTAGCATAATAGTCTCCAGATTCATCCATTTACCAGCAAATTTCATGGAGTCATTCTTGTTTATGGCTGAGTAATATTCCATAGTGCATATATATCACATTTTCTTTATCTACTCATATGTTGAAGGGCACCTCCGTTGGTTCCATAGCTTGACTGTTGTGAACTGAGCTGGTATGATCACTGTTGTGTCTGTATCACTGTAGTATGCTGATTTGGTCACTTTTTTTCAAATCAAATGTGCTATCTAATCCAATCACAAGGACAACATAGCATCCCATTCAGAAGTCCCCAGCACAGAGATGGAGGGAGTCACACAAGGCCATGGGCCGTGGTTATCTTTGAATTCTACCAACTGCAGTTCCGAGATCTTTCCCTTCCCTGCACCAGGCCTCTCAAGGTCCTGCCTCATCTCTCATACTTGACAGTCACAGGGCAGTGCCCGAGAAGGATGTTCATGGAGATGGATACGGCTGGCAGGGCAGGTTAGACCTAATGTGCCCATGGTCAAATCATTTTCAAGTCTCACATGTAAATATTAACAGTGCTTCTCTGAAAGGAGGGTTACAGACTCCATACAGAACCATGTTCAAGGGCTGACGTGTTTACCTCAAATTGTGGACAAGTGAGTCTTATCTTTCTGCAAGCCTGGTCAGCCACAGAGTGGGACAGGCAGTCCTGGATGAGAAATCATACTGAATGGGATACCATCCAGACAGTTCAGGATGCTTTCCTTCTAGTGGAATCACAAAACTCATGCAAAACACTTCTTAGCAGGGCACACCTGTCAGGTTTCTGTGCACTTCACAAAGAGACCCTCCAGGAGAGGAAGAAAAATGGGCCCCACCACAGAATCCTCTCCGGTTACCTAGCAACGGAGGGCTCCAGGTCGAAAAGCAAAACACAGAACATCTGGGATTTCACACGCACGTGACCGGTCACCACCCAGTGGAATAGAGTGACCCATATGAACCCAACAGAACAGGTTCCAGCATGGAGTTGCTCTGCCTTCTGAGTCAATAAGACAGACTGAACTGTAGCAGAAGGCCCCTGTGGATGCTGCCAGAACTGCAGAGGGACGGAGGGACAGCCCTCTCGGAGGGAAGGCTTTCCTGGGTGAAGGTTATTCCAGCAGCAAAGGCACCTCAGTGGAATGGGGAGGCCCTAGAGCACAGCTCCTTGTGTGCCCTATTGTGTCACTTCAGAAAGGGACCATTGGAGGCCAAAGAGGAATCTCTCTGTACGTTCCCAGGGGAGGAACGATGGACTCCTGGACTTCTGCTTTGGGCAGCGTTTCACCTCTATGCAAAGAAAAGATGTTGGCTTGCAGTTTTAGAGGATCCTGTCCAGGACCAGGCAGGGCTTTTAGATGTCTGGTAACGGCTCCAGGTAGTAAAGGTGGAAAGCAGGTGGCAGAGGAAGGCTGCTCAGCTCATGGCCAGAGAGCAAGAGAAAAACAAGGGGCAGGGGCTCCACGGTCCCCCCAGGAGGGGCCCAGTGACCTAAAAACTTCCTGCTGGGCCTTACCTCCTGAAGGCCAGCTCAGCGGCACCAGCCTGGGGGCTACGTCTTTAACACAGGGGCCTCTGGGACCCGTTCAAGATCCACATTTAGCAGACTCTGTGACTATAGCTGAGTCTCTTCCTTCAGGGGAGGATTTTTCTCCTCTTCTTTTGTGTGCAGAACTCTTAAGTCTAAATTAATTTAGAGAAACAGAGACTTCACGGAAAGTTCTGGGGGACAACACAGACAGGCCACGTTGCCCGTGGGGTTACAGTACCCCCTGAGATTCCACGAGACGTGTCTTTCCTTTCCCCCTCACCGCTGGACTGTGACTGCGTCATCTTCCAAACATCTGTGACAGTTGCCTCCTTCTCCTCAATTTGAATCTCCACCTCAGAAAAATATAGTCCTCTAGTTTGTGAGTGCCTGGCAGAGCCAAGAAGTTTGGTAGTTGGCCAAATAAAATTATTTTTGCTGCTGCTGCTGTGCATGGATGTTTCGAGATCATTTCCATCCACACAGGGACTGACAGAGGCAATACAGTATTTATTGTACTTATTCATCTGGTGTCAGGGGAGGAGATGTGGATTCTTCAGCTGAGCTCTGGACCATGCCACCATGGGGTCCTTGCTCCCTCACTTCCAGGGTGAGCTTCTGTTGAAGCCTCGTGATAGAGACTGTGCACAAACCATTTGCAGACAACGGGATGGCTAGAGGAAGAATCTTCTCTAAGTTTTAAAATAAACAATAAGACCCTCGAAGTCAAAGCCACAGAAGGGCAGTGAAAATAAGCAGTCAAGAGATCTTCCTTAGCACAGCTCTTAGGAAATTTTATTTAAGAGATAACAATGAAGACATGCCACGTGTTGTCTAAGATAATTAAAATCAGCTTCGCCATGAACTAATAGTCTCACCATATCCAAAGGAAAGTATGCTCTTTTCCTTAATCGTCTGGATACAAAACTCTCAATCTTGGGCTCATGAAAATCACAAGTTTAACATTTGTTTTAAAGGGAATGTTCTTTTCTTGCCTCTGTTCTGATCTTAGGTTGGCAGGATGTCTGAATTTATGCCAGTAGTTTGGATTATCTGTCTGTGACGGGAAGAAGGCATTGTTGTGTGAGCCCAGTGTTTGTATTTGCATCAATAAAGACGTTGACAATTCAACTGAAACTGAATATTATTCCAAACAATGGCTCAGAATAGTGTTCTAGAAGACGCAGGAAAATTCTGTAGAGAAAAAGTGCTAAAATTTCATATCCACTCCTTCCTAGTTGATGTGTTTGTTATTTCTGCACAAAGTAGCAGGTGATGTTGCCTTATTGGGTAGGTCCAATTGGCACTGAATGTATTATTCCAGGATTTGTTAAACATGCAAAAGGCAGAAAGGCCCAAGAGTAACTTGTTGGTATAATAATAATAATCATTACTATTGAACTTGTGTATCATATATTCACTCCCTAAATATTTCCTGTGTACTTACAAAGTGCCACTCCTTGTGCATTTTAGGGATACAGTGAAGAAGATCCGCAAAGTCCTTAGCTTCATAAATCTTATAGTACATAGATACAAATCATGACAAGAGGTGGTAAGAATTAGGAAGAAAAATAAAAGGAGATAGCAAAGAGCAGATGTTGCTGCTATATATTTGGAGGTGAAACAAGGTTTCATTGCCATTTGAGAAGAGAACTATAGAAGGGAGACTGGAGTGTAAGGAGTAAAGGTCATTGAGGCAGAGGGAGCAGCATGTGTAAAGGACCTGGGGTTGAACTGTGTCTATCTGGCATGTAAAAAGAAACAGCAATGAGGCCCATGTAGATGGAGCAAGATGAGCGAGCAGGATATAGATGAGGATATATAATCCTACCTCTAGGTATTTTAGGTTTTCTGTGAGTGAAATTAGAATACCCTAGATGCTACTAATCAGAACAGTGACACAATTTCTCTGACTTTCTCTAAAATATGACCAAAACAGGGAAAGAATATGAGCAGGTAAAACACGATCATAGTCATTCAGGTAAGAGAAGATGGTGGTGTGGGCCAGGATGATAGCCGCACGCAGGTAGATAAGTCGCCATCATCATTATATGTTTAGTAGGTATAACTCAAATAACCCCCGGAAATAGTGGTGTGAATTGCTAGAGAAAGAGAGGAGTCATATTCATCAGAGTTCTCTCGAGGAACAGAATCACAGGAAGGATGATTATACAAAGGGAATTTATTTGCCTGGGTTACACAACCAGAAGCTTGAGCGCCCACAATGGCCACCTGCAGGCTGGAGAGCTGGAGGAACCAGTAGCTGCTCAGTCCAGGAGGCTGAAGCCCCAGAACAAGAGGGATCAATGATGCTACCCTAGTTCAAGACCTGAGGCTTCTGGAAACACTGGCAGAGTGTCTTGGAAGAGCGGAGGAGCAGGAGTGTGACATCCTCAGATGAGGGCGGCAGTATCAAGGACCAGTTCAAGAAGAATCCAGCTTGCATCTCCTGCTGCTTCCTTGTTCTTCCAACTTTTATTCCATCCAAGCCTCCAGACTATTGGATGGTACTGTCCCTGCTAAGGGAGGGTCTCCACTCCAGTGCTATCCCACATGTCAATCATTCCTAGACACACCCTCACTGACACACCCAGAAGCCCCCTAATCATCAGCATCTCTTAGTCCAATCAAGTTGTTAGTCATTGGGAAAACATTGTTCCTGCATCCCTGTCCTCATAGAGATGAAGATGCCCTGGGTATGTTCTCAGACCATTCAGGATGAAAGTTCTTCTAATACCTGGGATGGAGGCGTTGAGGAAGAGCAGATTTTAGGATAAGGGAGATCAGAAATTCAAGATATGTTAACTCTCAGATGCCCAAGAGATGAAAGAGTGAGCATTTTGAATAGGCAGTTGGATTCCATCCCCAGGGAGAAAGACAAATACAGAGCTCTGCAAACATGAATAGTATCTAACCTCCTACCATCAGGTAAGATGGGGGCTGCCTGCCATCCACCCTCCGCATCGCATCGTGTACACCTGGGCTCGTTTAACATTTCAGGGAAGATAGCTCCATTTTACAAATGGAGTCATCCTGTTAAAGACTTGGCCAAGATCCCGTGTCCGGAATGCATGGGGTCTTGTCTAAACACACAGTATTTATCTGACTACTTCATTTCGTCCGACACCATCTAGTTCAGAACAGACAGTAAGTGTTAAACCAAGTACAGAGGATACGGCAGGAATTCTTGTCTGTGTTACTATTGAAACACCACCCGGAGAAGCAGATAGACGTGCCTCAGTGAATGTGTAGTGTCAGAAGCAGGATGCTGTGGATCCTCCCATTCCTGGGAGCTGACTTGAGTCCCAGGGGCTCAGTTCAAAAGTCCCAGCACCATTGGCTTCTCTCCTCTTTCAGGCTCCATTCACTCCTTGTGAAAGGGTCTTCCTGGCTCTCCAGCCCATCAGACAGAGCACTTGGGTTATAATCTGCTGTCATTAGAGAACCCAGGTTTTCTCAACCTGCACACAATTTACAATAAAGAAATTTTTTTCCACCTTTGGGTACCAAGGATTCAACCGGGGGTGCTTACCCACAAAGCCACATGCCCAGCCCTTTTTATTTTTTTTTATTTTGAGACAGGGTCTTGCTAAATTGCTTAGAGTCTCACTAAATTGCCAAGGCTGGCTTTGAACTTGTAATCCTCCTATCTCAGCCTCCCGAGCCACTGGGATTGCAGGCATCTGCCACTATGCCTGGCCAGAGGGAGTTTTTTTGTTGTGGAAGACTTTATTGTTCTTTTTTTTTTGGTACTGGGGTGTGAACTCAGGGGCACTCGACTACTGAGCCACATCCCCAGCCCTATTTTGTGTTTTATGTAGAGACAGGGTCTCACTGAGTTGCTTAGCGCCTCGCCATTGCTGAGGCTGGCTTTGAACTCGCGATTCTCCTGTCTCAGCCTCCCTAAGTGCTTGGATTACAGGCGTGCCCCACCGTGCCTGGCTGACTTTATTGTTCTTAAGATATTGAGCAGCACCCTTGGCTTCCATCCTCTTAATGCTAGTACTATTCCTTCTCCAGTTATGACAATGTAAAATTGAATCCCTATTACTAAATATTCTTGAGATACAAAAGTCACCCTTCGTTAGAAACCACTGGTAGGCCATTTCTTACATTTATTGTATTAAACTCACCCATGGAGAATGGGAATTGAAAGAAAGAAATGTGGTCCTTGTGTATTCACATCCTACCATTTTCCCAGTCTTAGATGTGGAGACTTCTCAGCAGTCACCCCAAAGCTGCCTGGGTTTCCATTCTTTCTCCAAGGTTGGGATTGCCAGGTTATGACCATCTTAGAGTTCTTTGGAATTTCGCAGTAATAGGGGCCCAGAAGGGTCTTTACGTATTGGTTATTTGGAGGCCCCAAAAATCACCATCTCCATGATTCAAAACAAAAGGGGTGTAAATCAGAAGAGAGCTAATAAAATCTAGGGGGTCAATTGTGGGACGAATGGGAACTCCAGCGAGAGCAGATTAGCAAGGCGTCAGGCTGTGTTCTGGGTTACCTCATAAACCCACTTAGTACAATATCAACGACTTCAGCCCAGGCAAGGAATTACTGTTCTTGAATGAGTTCTTTGCCACTGCGTTAGCGTGACTATGATTTACCCACCAAGACCCAGGCACATTGAAGCCTGAAGCACTTGTACCAGGTTTGCAGTAAAGCTGACTCATTCTGGAATATTCCAAAGGGGGGATTTATTCACTAACCCTGAGCCGT
Source organism: Geosciurus inauris (assembly GCA_004024805.1). Lineage (NCBI taxonomy): Eukaryota > Metazoa > Chordata > Mammalia > Rodentia > Sciuridae > Geosciurus > Geosciurus inauris. The sequence goes on from PVHX01000003.1 coordinate 618,061, forward strand.
ATACTTCAGATTCTTTATTCCTGCCATTTATTTTCTACCTCAAAACACATGCTGCTGATTTTGAGATCCATTCCAGTGCCCCAAAAGTAGTTTTCGGTGTTCCAGTTTGTCGTTATGGGTCTCTTTCACATGAGATACTGCCCTCTTATAAAAATCGGCATTCCATAGAATGGGTATAATTGCATATATCTTCTGTTGTTTGTATTTTAAATATCGCAGTACAAGATATGGGACTGTAAAAGATGTCAAAACATAATCATACCCTGGGGAAAACAGAATTTGCTGTATGCTTCAGAGAGCAGCAGATAGAGTTTTCAGTTGCTTGCTGTGGATCTGCTGTTACTCATAATAATAAAATTGCAGGGGATGATGTGGCAGAGAAGCCACAGAAAGGCTCCGGGGAGGACTGATTAGCATTCAACCCTCACTTTACTGCTGAATCAACACAGGGGAAAGACATCCCAACCATTAATAACAGATAAATGTCACAGAGGGTAGGAAAACAATCTAAAATCCAGTGGTTTCAGCCTAGCTGGCTCACGAATTATACAATTAATTATGCAAAGCCAAATATGAAGTTTTTTGTTTTGTTTTTTGGTATCAGGGATTGAACTCAGGGGCACTCGACCACTGAGCCACATCCCCAGCCCTATTTTGTGTTTTATGTAGAGACAGGGTCTCACTGAGTTGCTTAGCGCCTTACCATTGCTAAGGCTGGCTTTGAACTCGCGATCCTCCTGCCTCAGCCTCCTGAGCCACTGGGATTACAGGTATGGGCCACCGTGCCCAGCAAATGAGAAGTTTGTTAAACTTCCAATTTGGAAGGTTTTATTTATTTTTTTCTTTCCCTATTAAAAATATACAAAGTAAGTATCTCCAGTAGCTGATGATAGAACAAAAAAAGATAAGAGCTCTTGCTGTAGACTGGCCACCTGGGCAAATGAGAAGAACCAGCTCATGGAGAGGAGGGCCAGGCAGAGGGAGGAAGAGGTGACAGGAGGGACTCCCAAGCATGATATCCTCACCCCTTCACAGAGTGGCACAAACCATATCACATCATAGTCCCACAGCTGCCAACTTTTCTCCTTTGCTTCTTCACTCAAAAAAGGAAGAGGAGCCAGGTGTAGTGGTGCATGCCTGTCATCCCAGAGGCTTGGGAGGCTGAGGCAGGAGGATCGCGAGTTCAAAGCCAGGCTCAGCAACGGCGAGGCACTAAGCAACTCAGTGAGACCCTGTCTCTACATAAAACACAAAATAGGGCTGGGGATGTGGCTCAGTGGTTGAGTGCCCCTGAGTTCAGTCCCTGATACACCTTTCCCCTCCCAAAAAATGAGGAGGAAGAGCTGGCCGATCCTTCAAATCCCTGCTAACCTAGACACACTAGGGATCTATGCACTGAGAAATGTCTTCCAGGCTCCAATCCTGCACACAAAGGAGTATACAAAGTCACCATGCAAAATTCAGGGTCTTTCTCTTCCAGTGTGATTACAGAGAGGAGACCAAGTTTTGCCGTTTGTATTCATGACTTTCAAAATATCCTTCCACACCTATATCAGTGCCACCTGGAAACAGGTCATTTGTGGTCATCCTCTGGCTCTTCCCCAGATGTGCTCTGAGGATAGGGCCCAGCAGATTGTGTTTCAGGGTGTGATTCTGGTGCACACTGTAAACTTAGGACTTGTGCTATTTCTAGAGGCCCATTTAAGGCAGAACAATTATTTCTTTTGGGGCGGGCCAGGGAGGGTACTCAGGGGCTCTCAACCACTGAGCCACATCTCCAGCCCTATTTTGTATATTCTGTAGAGACAGGGTCTCACTGAGTTGCTTAGTGCCTTGCTGGTGTTGAGACTGGCTTTGAATTTGAGATCTTCCTGCCTCAGCCTCCCGAGCCACTGGGATTACAGGCGTGTGCCACCTCACCCCGAGCAGGACAATTATTTCTTCATGATTTTATTTGTGTCTGATTCCCTGCAAAACACACATATGCACACAGAGAAATTTTTGGAGTAATGCAAAATGACAGATTAGCCTTTCATCCTCAGGAAATGGACAGGCAGTGTAGCCGGGAGGAGCAATAGGTACTGAGTATTTTGGTCTGAACGTGAGTAGGATTGAGTTCCTGGAGAGCTTAGGAGTTTGGAAGGAAGTCAGAGGGTAACAAAGAAGAAGTAAGAAAAGAAAACTGACCTAGCAGAAGAGCATCAATTTCAGGTATGTAGAAAGGCCGTGCTAGGGAAACAGCACGAAGGATCTGGTTTAAATCTTCCCTTTGCACATCTTAACCATGAGACTTGAGGGGAATTACTTCCCTACTGCTAATTCTAGAATTGTATTCCATTTAATGGGCATCTTAGTAATTCACAACTAACTTCATAAAACAACAGTTGGGAAAATGAAACGAATGATTTTGTTTTGTTTTGTTTTTGTTTATAATTTACAACTTGTATGTACTCTTCTCTATTTCTGTACTAGAATCTTCCAGGGGCTTCTCCATATTCTACTACTGAATAAGGATACAGCACATGTAGGAACAGATTGGAAAGTTTTAGTAGCTGAGATAGAAATGAATTCACCCAAGGAGAGTCGAAAATTACAGTTTCAGGCCCCAAGATTATAGATTGAAGAATACCAAGATGCCTCGGGCATCAGCAGTAACCTGTAATTTCTGTGAAGTGGAAAGGGTTACGTTAGATTTCAGAGAACTAAAGCTTATTCCTCTGCCCCCCAAAAAGGTCTTGGATAAGGAGTCCTGAGCAAAGACATGGCCCTGGGAATTTGCTCACGATTGCCTTTATTTCACAAAAAGTTCAAAAGATGAGGAGTCTGACAACAGAAGAGTCAGAACTATTTTATTCCTCCTCCTTTTTATATTGAGGAGAAATTTACTATCTAGCCCATGCTCAGGTTTCAAACAAAAACCTTTGAGCATCTCTTTGGTGGAGACAGAGCAACAAGCTTAGAAGTAAGGCAGCAAAGGACATCAGTGAGGAACTTAGAAGCAAGAGATGACATAGAATGATGAAAGACCCCCATAGGGACTTGCAAAAAGAAAAAAAAAATGAAGATTTGGTACCTGAAAACAGGACCAAAATGTCAAAACGTATTTTGGAAAATAAAAAATTGAGTTGCATTTTATGCATACATAATATGAAACTATAGACTCTTTGAGAGATCAAAGGTGCATCCGAGATGAAGCAGATCATTTGTAGATGTGTAGATCTAACCCTCCCTCTATGGAAAAAAACAAATCCTTTTCTTTTTTGGCAACATTCTACACAGTGGTTATCTCTGCTCTATTTCATCATTTCTAATGATAGAAAGAGCCCTTTGTTTAATAAATTGTGCATCAATAGAGCTCTGAAGTTGAGACTGCTTGAGTAGGTCAGTTTTCTGTTACTATAACAAACAACTGAGGGAATGAACTTATAGAGCATAAAGGTTTATTCTGGCTCACATTTGGGAGGTTTCAGTCCATGAGCAGTTGACCTTATTGCTTTTGCCTGTGGTAAGACAGTATATCCAGGGAGGAGTTCAGGTGGAGCATAACTGCTCACCTCATGGCCAGGGATTGAAAGATAAGAGGAGGAAGGACCTGGGATTCTACTGTCTCCCATGAGGACACATTCATAGTGGCCTAAAGACCTTCCACTAGACCCTGCCTCTCAAAGTTTCAACTGCCTCCAGATAGATCCACACCAGGGGTCAAGATTTGAATGCATGGACCTTTCAGGGACATTCCAGATTCCAATTATAGCTCCCTTTTCATAGTATTATCTCTGTAATCGCAGTTGCATTTCAAACTTCTACCTGGACGTGGCTTGCGATGGTTGATTGAACTCTTTGTACATATGGCAGTCTAGCGTATGAGGATAGCTCCAGTCCTCTTCCAGAATCTTTTACCTGCCTCAGAAACCTAAGTCCTTTGTTCTTTTCACCTTCTTTTGTGGCATTGCTTCTTGCCTTTGTTACATTTTGTTATCTATCTCTTGATACACTTGGTTCTTAACTCACATCTCAGCGAAGAATTCTGTGCACCTAGTATTTCAGTTCAACTTCTTGAGTCATTTGGTGTTTGTTAAAAATACAGATTCTGTGATGCTTCCACTCAGATTTAATGAAAGTAAAGGAGGAGTAGAATTAACTCTGTGTGTTTTAGCCAATATTTTGACAGTTCTAAGGTGCATCTGGTTTTGGAATCAATGCCTAAATAAAACAGAAGACTCTATTATGAACATTGCCCAGTAAGAATAAAAATGTGACCCATCTTCTCTCTTTGCTTCTTTGGTCCTGGAGATTGAATTCGGGACACTTCACCACTGAGCCATTTTAATTTTTATTTTGAGACAGAGTCTAGCTGAGTTGCTTATGGCCTCACTAAGTTGCTAAGGCTGGCCTTGAACTTGTGATCCTCCTGCTTCAGCCTCCCAAGCTACTGGGATCATGGGCATGCGCCACGGCGCCCAGTTCTCTGTCTTATTTTTATAAACTATAGCTCAGTCTACTGTTTTTCCTTTCTGACACTCTTTTCATCCTGCAGATATGTTTTTGTTTTCAATTTATACCAATAATACTAACTAATTTAAAATTCTAATAGGACAGAGGCATATTATATAGAGAGTTTTAAGTCTTTTATTTCCCACCCTACATTCATTTTAAGAAAATCATTCTACATGTCCCCAGGTTTTAAAACATAATGATTTGTAAGAACATACACATGTACAAATTTCCATACTCACATAGGCAATTTTTCATTAGCTAGGGCTGAATATACTGATTTGCAACATGTTTTCACAAAACAGTACAGCTCAGTTCTTTCCCTACCTGACGTTACCTTTATGGGCCTCATGCCCTTTTTTTGCAATTTCAAGTATCAGGCATAAGTGACATTTTTGTTGCTGCTGTTCCTTCTTATTTTCCATCTTCTTCATTCCTCAGAACAATGTCAGACTCCTGTATCGGTGAATCCATTTTTATTGACAACATTTATGAATTACACAAAATTAATTCTTTGGCCTCTCCTGGCTACTAGTAGTCTTGTTTTCTGGTAGACTCATGCTTCCTTGCTTTTCTCCTATTTTATTTTAAAGGTTTTTCTTCCCTTCCTTCACTTTCTCTCTTCCTTCCTTTCTTCATAAAATATGGTTTGTTAAGTGTATTATTAATGCAACATCTGTATCACTCTACATTTTAGCAGAAAGGGAGATGAAATACTAATAGTCCCCCACTCCCACATCCACAAGAGGTTTTTATATGATTGGATTTAATTCAGAAGAGCTGTTGATCTGTATTCCTCTCTCATACTTAGAGAATTTACATTCGGTGAGTTTAGCATAGAACATTTTAGGTGATCTGTTGTGGGCTGAAGAAGATGACTAGAACAGACCAGAAATAACTAGTCTCTTCTTCTTCCAGCGTGTCTTTCTTTAGCACCAGTTTTTAATAAAAGTAACAACTATGACCTGCAGCCTCTGCCTGGATAAGAGGCTTCTACCTGCATAAACTTCCCTAGTGTGAGCAGTGGTTTCTGAGTGTGTGAATGCTCATCCAGATGATATTGTTGACCTCACTACAGAACGCCCCACTTCCCCACCCTGGGAACTGTTCTGTTGACTTATTTATGTGAAGCCTTTTGACCCAGCAATGTTTCCACATCCCTGGATATGATTCTGTTCCATGTATTTTGCATAATATTATTATTTATTTTTAGCCTTCTTACAGAACCACACTTATAAAGCCTTAATGCATGGGGATATTTCCCTCTGCGCTATGATTTTTGACCAAAATAAAAAAAAAAATTGCCAACAGACAAATTTTGTGCAATGTCCTGCCAATGCAACTCTCCTACTTTGTTGGTGGAGATATGAACATGTTCAACTATTTTGGAACTGGTGCAAATTTGAAGCCTCTTAAGCAGTTAAGCATAGATCTACCTAGAGCTTACTTGGAAGAATTTAATCAAGAAAAATTAAAATGTAGACATAGTCTTCTACCATGGTTTTTACTATGGTCTAATATATAATGGCCCCAGGCTGGAAACAATTCATTGACCATCAACTGTAAGGTGCCTAGACAAATTGCAGTATATTCATATAGTATAGTCCTACTAGGGAGGCCTGGTGGCACTCATCTATAATCCCAGTGACTCAGCATGCACAGGATCTCAAATTCAAGGTTAGTAAGAGCAACTTATTAAGACCTTGTCTCAAAATAAAAAATAATAATAATAAAAAGGTCTGGAGATGTAGATGTAGCTCTGTGGTAGAACACCTCTGGGTTAAAAAATAAAACAGGAGTGCTCCTTGCAACATAAAGGAAGTACTGATAACAGACACAACTAAATACTAAAAAAGTTAAAGACATAATTATATACGCCATTTGATTTTATTTTTGTAAAATCTAAATAATGGCAAAAGTAATCTAATAATAATACAAAGCAGGTGATGGTTTTCATTGTAAAAAGATTGACAGAAAGAAACATGAGACAATTTTTGAAAAGATGGAAATACTTTATATGTAATTTGGAATGGTGGTTACCAAGGGTGTATAATTTCTACAATTAATGCAACTAAACTTAAGATCTATGTCTTTGCTGGGCGCAGTGGTGCGCAACTATAATCTCAGCAGCTTGGGAGGCCAAAGCAAGAGGATCTCTAATTCAAAGCCAGCCTCAGCAATGGTGAGGCACTAAGCAACTCTGTGAGATCCTGTCTTTAAATAAGAAAAAAATACAAAAATGGGGCTGGGGATGTGGCTCAGTGGTTGAGTCACCCTGAGTTCAGTCCCTGGTACCAAAAACATAAAAATAAAAAAATAAAAAGATCTATATATTTTATTTTGTTAATTAGATCATATGTGTAATTTATATTTACCTGTACCATTTTCCAGAGAGAGCATGATTGAGTTTGGTAAATGACCCCTGTTCTCTCACATCTTAGAGATCTTGCTATGTGTATTACCAGCCCTGTCTAGTCATCGTTGATGTGGATAGCTGCAAAGCTCTTGCTTATGTTGCTGGTTTCAGTGTGGAATTCATTCTTCTGAGAAGTCTTTTCTTGAACACAGTCATTGTAGGCTTCTCAGAATGCCTCAGTCAATAGTGTGGCTTCCTATGCTGAGATCACCCACACTGAGAAGTGAGTGGGGTGACTTCTATAGGGTACAAATTGGCTTTGATGTAGTCTATGTCCTAAGACTATCACAGAGTAGATACTCAGAAATTAT